>DWMZ01000698.1:0-20232 GCA_018249855.1 Eueides tales michaeli
GTTCGAAACGCGACAAGTTGTGGTTTGGATTTCTCTGTGGACGATTGGGGATTTAACCCACAACCTGTCTTAATTACAGTCACTGGCTTGTACTATATAAAAAATCATAAGGTACTTTAAATTATTTCAAAAAAAAATACCCATTTGATTTCATTTCATAATTTGAACTATTAAATCTATACTTGGATCGCAACTCTGGACACGGCTTGAAATTCTCTCCCATCAACGTGATTAACACAGAATATCGAATAATATCTTCTCTGTCTGCACTAAATGTTTTTAAAGACATATCTCATTAAGTATTAAAATATAATTATACTGTTCCAACCACATCCAGAATTAGAAATTACAACCTACAACGAAAAATGCTACGATTGAAGATACTCATACATAAATTATTAATGTACAAATAAAAATAAGTATATTAAGCAGTAAAACAGACCAATACATAACATAAATAAATAAGAGAATGGATTCAGGTCACAGGATTTCCACGAGAGATAAAATAATGAATCGCGGTGAGATAAAACAACAACTTTGTTAATCCTCTAAACGCCTGTACTTGCCCTCGTAAACGGATCATTCGTATAAATAACGTTATTATAAAGCTAGATACCTCATGAACTATTTTTTGTTGGAACTGTTTTTTTTTGTATTGGGAAGTTACGTTATAGGCTGATTGACTAATAGTATGAGTTATTTGGAACATTAAGAATGCTTGAGACATAATTCTTAGATATTTCCATTCGACCATTGATGAAGTTTATTTTTGTAAATTAATAAAAAAAATAATATTAAAGTTTGGACATATTCTTCAACTACAGTATTAAATCTAGCATCACTTAGTTTTTCAGCTTCGCGCTATATCCCGCACATGGTACAGTTGTCGTAGACAAGTTGGGTTTCGGTAAGGGAACTTTGAATTCAAGACACTCCGTTCCCATAAAGACACTTCTATTCTCCAATTTTCGCCGAATTTAAAGCATTACGTGTTGTGTGGCGGTGATCAATGCCACGATTATCATTCTAGCCAGTGCGAAGAAACAAAAACAATATTTCACTTCATTTAAAATGTAATTGAATATGAAATTCTATAAAATAAGTAATTACAACAGATTAGAAACAATAAATATTTAAATTGAAAATGTTGAATATTTCATTGCCTCAAGTGGGGATCGAATTTTTAAATTTAGTATTTTTCTTTCCTAAGTGTGGAATAACACTTTAAAAATAGTAAAAATATTTAATAAACAACATTCTCTCTTGTCAAACGATAATTCTAATTATCTTTGGGTAGCGGAAATTTGTAAAAAATCTCCCTACAGAGACGCTAGCAACATAAATAAGTTGTAACAAGCGTATAAAAATTTCGACGGAGCTCGTTGCGGACGGATGGCTTAGTGGTCAGAGCGCTTGAACGCTTTTCAAGAGGCGCAGGTTCAAATCCTGCTTCGTCCAAATTTTTATACGTTTTTAAATTTAGTAAAAACAAAATATTTCGTTTACTTCCCTTTTTATACCGTCAGCGTTGTAATTTTAAAAGAAGAAGAATAGAAGAGATTTTTTTAGTTATCTTAATATAACATAATTATTATTTCTAATTGGATAATTAAAAAATAGAATTGTAATTAGATTGAATCTGTGAACCACAAAGAATTAAACCGTTGTACGATTAGTGGTAAAACTGTTTGTTACCAGATGGAAAAAAAACTATCCCAGGAGCAGGAATTGAACTCAAAAACGTCACGTGTATAGCAACATTTTGCACTACTACGGATTCATCTAATATTTATGTGAGCCATACAACTACGTAACATTTCAGCTCAATTGTGTTTTTAATACCATCTTTTCTGGGAATTCAGATTTTTCTTCAACATAATACTATTTTATACACAAATCTCTAAATTCCCTTATAAATAACGTGACTATTTAAACATACCGCAACCTAATTGCAATTACAGCGGTAATTAAGATTCTTAGAAGCAGCATGTATGAAATCAAGTAGATGGGAATTGCTGGCCAAAGTTCCTCGAGCTTCTCGGAGATAACGATTTATAACGTAAAATCTGATGCATATAACATTGCACTTGAGTTAAACGATTCTTTAGCCGTTTCGTTATTTACTTTTTGGCAGCTTGACGCTACATTCCGCTTGAGGCAGGGCAGGCAGAGGGAACTTGGGAACCTAGTGTTAAAACATTCCGTTCCCATTAAGACACACGCATTAACATGACACTGCTACCAAAGGAAAGAAATGAGAACTTGGGAACCTAGTGTTAAGACATTCCGTTTCCATTAAGACACATGCGTTTTGTCCTGTTACCAGAGCAAAGAAATGAAAATATAAAATATTTTAATTTCTTGAGTTAGGATCGAACCCACAACCTGTCGCATTTATAGTCGCACGCTTGTGCCCTTACCCCGCAACGTGCCTAAATTTTATTTTAGATTCTTTGGAAATTAATGTTGTATTATAGAAGTCCCGCTTAATATATATAATAATAAATATTTAATTATGATTGTTATGCCTCTTTAACTGTATGCGTGATATGTGTAGAATCGATTACTGCGAGAAATAAGTTACTTTCATTTCTTTTTTTTTGATAGGAAGAAAAGCAGTGTTAATTTTCACCACGTTATACACAATTACTCGAAAATTAGACTAAAATGGTACGAAGACAGAACAGGTTCCCTTTGATATTTTGCAATATAGAGCATAAAACCCAAGCTTTATGTTGCACATGTAAATGCTGCAAATAATATAAAAACCCACATTTTTCTACAAATAATAACAGTATATATAAACCTCCCTAAGCGCTTTAGAAAGGCGCTTAGACTCAAGCGATCATTCTTTACTAGATAGAAATAGAGTGTGCTCTTGGGACAAGCAGCTTTTATGTGCAACTTTTATTTCTACAATATTTACTCGTATAGTAGCGTATAGTTGTAATAAATGAAGATATACGTACTTACTTAGCTCCACGTTGTATCCTGCACGGTTCGGTTCGGTTCGGTTGATTATAACTTCCTCGCAGATAAGAAAACAAATGCGTTAAATCCTGTCACTCAACAGGCAAGGCAGTATCAAAAACTGGGAAACAGTGCAACTTAATACTATATTCTCTCCAACCAACCAATATATCCCGCATATTAAGTAGAGGAAGGTTTAAATAAAATGGCTTAGTGCAGGTCGGACTCGTTCACAGAGAATTCCGTACTAGTTTCTGGAATTTAAGGTCGACGGATAGTAAGAAAAAGTTGACAAACTTAAGATTGCCAGCGAACATTCTTATTTTGCACTAGATAACTACGATTATGTTTGTATGGTATGATAATTTTTACCTGTAATATAAATACAAATTATTTTTTTGGATGCTTTCACTCATTTTGTACAGAAAAGAAAACAAATATTTTTTTTTCACATTTTCATTTTCGGCCTTTATTTGTATTGTGCCGCTTCAATTAAAAATATCAAAGAAAATCACCAAAACATCCATATATGTTTGTATCTTTTGTTTGCGTTGATAGCTTAATTTATTCTGTACTCCACGGAACTACAAATTTCAATATTATACAATAATTCTAGCTAGAATTAACATTATTTATCTTTTATTTTAGAAAAAAACATGGTACCTACACGAGATCTGAGATATAACATAAATGATGTTGAAAGTGATCTTATACAAAATCCATTTTTTATTTCGAAAGTAACGAATTCTAAAAAAGAAAAAAAGTAAATATGCAGACAGTACAACAATTTGCATCGATTAAGACTGCGGAGAAAGCTGGTAATTAATTTTGAACGGCTTGCATTTTATACTAGAGCTAATATGTCGCATAAAATTACTATAAAGTAGAATTATCTCGAGCAAACGAAGCTTATTTATACCTCACGATAAATTCTAAGGGTCTAGCTGTTAGCGTGAGACTCGCCACTTTTAATATATGCTGGTAATACGTTTATGATTTGAGTGTAATAGATGATAATTACTATGAATATTTTAGTGTAAATGTTATACGACTTTATTTTATTTTGGTTTAACATGCAATGCTTCTAGAATGGGGTAATGTAGGAGTTATAATGAGAATAGAGTGTGTTAACATTAAGTTCCCAGGTTCCCTCTGTCCATTTCTAAAAAGATGCTTAAACCTAATTTAAAAAAAAATATATGTTACTGCATTAAATCGGATTATTATGTAAACACCTAAAAGATCGATTGGGTGTCTGTCTTTACGCCTGCAAAAAAACATTTTTCCCAAGATTTCGTGGGGGTCATCGAGCTAATGATAAAATTAAATATTATCTACAGGCCTTTAGAGTACAATTACAAATTTGTATGTAAATGCAATCATATCATGGGAGAATTATAGACCTACGGTTATGAAATTTGACATGAATGATTACTTTTAACTAAATCAAAGGTTTTTTTGTAGTTAACTTTATATAAAATGAATATAAACGCCCGCAGACTTAAATTTGTTTACTTTTACAAGTTCAATTTCCCATTAACCTATATTTCTGAAATTGGTACACAACCCTTAAGGGGCGAGTCCTTTCCAAACCCTACCATTTTTAAATAAAACTATTAGCAGTAAGCCTCGATACTAATTACAAGTAAAAATTAAAAACTTGATTTTCTTGAGTGGGAATCCATCGAACAACCTGACGCGTTTACAGTCGCGCGATTGTGCTTCTCCGCCACGAAAGACCGGACATTTTAGCTTTAGCTTCACGCTGTATCCCGAACTTGGGAACCAAGTGTTAAGACACTACGTTCCACTTCCGTTCCCCACTTGTGTCAACGGAAGTGGAACATTTTAAAACAAGAAAAAAAAGTCCCTAGCAGTGAACGAATCCATGTCCATTGTCGTTATATATATACGTAAAACATGGTGAAATGCGCTACATATATTCATAATTATAAGAACATTGTGCCAGACAAAAAACTAACATAAACCACGAGGAACTAATGAAAGACCACTCGGACGTTTTTAATCAGACAATTATTGTGATTGATGGCCGCCGCCTCGTTCACACGGCTACTAATTACTACCAAGCCAAATCTATCGCTTAAATGCATGCAAGATTTTTATAGAAAATCTATTATTCAATTAATATTATGAATGAAAGTGAAAGTTTATGAGGATAAAGGTTTGTCCCACTTCCACGCAATAACTACTGAACGGATTGCGATGAAACTTTTGATGAAGCAGTAATGTAGCTTATACGTCAGATTGCTCTAAAAAATAGCAGCTAAAAAATATATTGTACAGCATGCGAATATGATTTTTTTTTTATTTTTCTTTCAGCAAATCGTATATATATACGTAGACGTAAATAGGTATATTGAAGGAATTGTGGCGCTAGAGCACAGAGGCGTTAGACTGTAATAGCAGTAGATTGTGGGATTCTCACTCGGGAAATGATATATAATATTTTAATATCTCACTCTAGAAACAAGGCAAAGCGCGGCGTTAAGCCTCGACCCTCAATTACTAAATGAATTGTAAACGGAGAACATAATTTCTTACAATTAATTTTCCTTCCACGTTACGACAGTTTCTACACTAATACGTCTCATATAACCAATTTAAACGTATATAATACTTGAATTACCTAAGTACCTAATAAACACCCCTCTAATATAGCGTCATTCATTTTAAGCCATCCCTTAGTTTGTCCGTATAAGTGAGTGAGAACGGAATCCAGTATTAAATAAAAGTAATCCTTCCATCAACTGAAACTATAACATTTAAATTATAGAAAAAACGTTGCAGATTCATGTTTTCATATCAAAATTCATTTTCTTAGTTCAAATAAAAACGGCAATGTATGTTTAATATAGCATTTTCTAAGCCATATTGGATGTTATGTTATGAACAGAATATAGGGCGGTAACGCGAGACAAAGTACCTAAAAAGGCCCGGAAAGACACCATTTAGTTTTATGTACCGCTCGGTGTCAAGACAGTTAAATAGGTGTCAAATGTTGTAAAATGTGTTTTCACTTCCGCGTAATGAAAATTATTGTATTATTTCTAAATTTGATTAAGTTATTTTCTATAGGGTAAAGTATTATTTCATATTATTTCTTTTTTTCTTCACGCTGTATCCCGCTTATAGGAGGGGTATGCGAAGGAAGAGAGAACTTGGGAAAATAATTTTAGCTTTAATTATTTATTTTCAGTCTATTAAAAGGCTATGTGGTGTTTAATGCTGTAAGACATTTTTTTAAAGGAATCCATTTCGTCTAAGCGACCTGCTCTTTTCTCTTTCACGGTTGATGGGTTTAAATACTAGGCCTGACGTATTAGCACGTGAGAGTTGACTGCAAAGGCGACAGCTTGTGGGTTCGATCCTCACTCGAATGAATGTAATATTTTTTATTTTAATTTCTTCGTTTTGATAACGAGGCATACCTCAAATTCAGTGGAAAATGAACAAGTGAACATGAACAGTGGAAAATGAACAGTGAGTGCTTTGACACTAACTCCCCAAATAACCTCTGCCTACCCGCCATGTCGAAGATGGCGATCTTCGGGATACAGCGTGAAGTAAAAAAAAAATTAACAATTATAAATTTAGCTACTTTTCGAAATAAATTTAATATATTCGAAATATTTATCTTTCAGTCTTTATTTGCGGTAAAGTTTGAATACAAAACGTTCCGCTCGACCCTCGCACTCGCCGCCGATCTACAAACAACGTGTGATGTAAAATATAATACCAAATGAGGAAATTAAACTTAACTTTGTGGAAATTTACTTAATTATATACATACTTATATATACATATGTGTTCGAATAACTCACATACATCAGAAGTGGTCGATATAACTAATGTTACCTACACAACCATGTGACTACAAATGCAACTGGTTGTGGGTTCGATCTCCACTCGAGGAAACGATATATTTTATGTTTTTAATTTAAATATTGAATATTTTTATTTCTTTGTTTTGGTAACAAGGCAAAACGCAGCTTTGAGTTCCACCACTCAACATGCAATGCCTTATATTTGGTGAAAGGTGGGGAACGGAAGGGAGTATCTAAACATTAGGTTCCCAAGTTCCCATCACAGCACGTTACAGTAAACGCGCCAGTTGGAGGTGGGATACCCACTCGAAGGAATGTATTATTATCTTTTACTCGGCCTTAAGATAAATGGTTATATAGAATTCTCCTATATAAGCCACATTTTAGTTCTCAAATTACGGAAATATGCCTGAAAAAATTAAAAAATTCTAAAATAAGGAAATATACTTATAATACTTAACCATAAGTATAGAAATACTAAGCCCAAGCTCGTCATATAAATTAACCGGCTGTGAAACAACATTGATTAATGAAACAGATTTGTTATACGTAATCTGTAGAGAAGAGATAAATTCGTTTAATTGACTCAAGGCCGTTTTAAATAGGTATAGTAAGTATAGCTTCACGCTTTATCTCACATGTAGCTTAAAAACCAATGTTAAAACACTGTTCATTTGTAATTATGAGTGTTTAGTTGCGGAACTCTACGCCGCTTCTTGTATCTGGAGCGAGAAATGTAAAGATATCTTTCAGCAGAAACCGAACCTATAAACATACGATTTACAGTTTTACGTTATCTCTTTGCGTAGGTAATGTGCTATACACATTTTAGAATTTAATATAATTTGTGTGATATTTTGATTATGATTTGCATATCGGAATTCAGAATGTAAACGCGACGATTGTAAAACAAAGCGCGGCGTTGAGATCCACCATGTGACATATTTAAGATATAAGGGCTGTGAGAGCCGAATTTTCTGCCTGCTCTACGTTCATAACCAAAAAAAATATATAGAATTTAAAACAAATATATTTTTTAAATGTTTTTTTTTCAATAATAATAATAATAATAAATAATAATACTTTATTGTACTTTACAAATATTATAGAATAACATTACACTTGGACATAATATTGGAATAGAAGACCATTTCTTAATTAAAATGTTTCTTAATTAACTCGTAATAAGATTCAGGTGACCTTTGCATTATTAATGTTGCCTCTCATTGCTACTTTCCTACTTTGCTCGTTTTATTAGAAAACGATTGTAAAATGTCTTAAAATGATGCCTTATTTCTAAATTATTATTTTATATCTTTTTTTTTATTTTTATATTTTTATACTACAATGGTTCTTATATTTTAAAGAAATGCGAAAAGGACGGAATGCAAGATCAGCTGAAATGATAAGATATTGGACAAAGAGAATGAAATCGTATATTTGGGAAGACTGTATAGTTAAGATAGAAGATACAAATTTGATGTGGAAAGGTGTATTGTTGCCGGTAAAAGAGTTATTGACGCCTTAACTGCATTTATGTGATGGCGAAACGTCACAGTTTAACGTTTGGCCGTGTACAGTGCATTATTGGTACCGACGCTGTTATTTGGCACCAAAAAGTAGGCACAGAAATGCGTATTACTAATAAAGAGATATACAGAATGGTTGATACTAGCGTGGATACTACGGTGACATTGAAGAAGAACGTGCTCAGGTGATTTGGGCACGTCTAGCGAATGAGTGAAGAAATAATGGCAACAAGATTTATGAAGTGAATGGTAAGAGAAAGAGGGAGTCGGATGACCTTCGAAATCATATTACATATAAATTATATTATATGTTTAGTAACTATAATAAAATCAACTGAAATTTACTAGAAATAAACAAATGCAACAATCTTCAAATCCCGTATACTAAGAAGAACTAACAAACTGTTTACAGAACGATCTACCAAAGTAATAATGTACGGTACCTACTGTACACTAAGATGTACGTACGTACGATGGAGTAAGTCAGAGAGCATTAGGCAAAAAGTCATTCTATACAAAATGAAACCACTTGATGCAACTACAGAAGTTGTACTCCACATATAAAACTGACGCGTTAAAATTCGTTCTAGGGTCTTTATTATTATGAAAGTAATAATAGCTTTTCTTGAACAGCTTAAGATATTTACTGGTTATTTCTTGGAAGAAAAGAAGTTCGACTTCCACTTATAATTAATTGTTTTTTAGTTTCTCACTATATCACGTTGCACATAGGAGGACAGGGAGAGGAAAGAAGCTTATTGTTAAAGCAATCCATATCCAGTTACACACTTCCGTTCTCGAATTTTATAAACATTCAATTAAAGAAGCTCCACTCTTTTATAGTATTTGTAGAAGTATCTAAGCATTTCGCCGCGCGATTCCGGCTTAGAATAGGATCACCCTGGTGCTGATGGTGTCGAAAGAGGCGACTAAAGTACGTGTGGAAGAGTCACGTTGTCAGCAATGGCAACAGCATGGAAGCAATGGCAACAGCAGACTCGACCGGATTGTTACCACCCCCGGCATTTAAAACCGGCGTTAAGTAGTATCTTTAACCACTATGTTTCGCATTGGGTAATGCCGGGCCCCTGTGCCCATCCACCTTACAGACCGGCAACGCTCCTGTAGCTCCTCTGGTGCTACACGGGGCCGTGGGCGGCGGTGATCACTTACCATCAGGTGACCCGCACGCTCGTTTGCCGTTTCTTTTTCATAAAAAAAAATAAACTGATTAATTTTTTTTCACCTTTACGCTGTAGCCCGAATACAATTCCCGATATAGTTCAGAAACTATATAATTCAGGCTTAAAACAAAATGTGCGAGGCCTGTCATGGCGCAAGAGCACAGCCGTGCGACTTTATGCGTGACAGGTTTTGGATTCGATCCCCATTAGAAGAACAGAGTTATATTTTGGCTCTAGTAACAAAGCAAAGCGCGGCGTTTAGCTCCACCACTCAAGACACAATACCTCAAATTCGTCGGAAAGTGAAAATAAAACGGAGTGTCTCAACACTAGCTTCCAATTTCCTTCTGTCTACCCTGCCATGTGCGGGATTCTGCAGAATAAACAATAATAAAATAAATATAGCTTAAAATCATATTTTAGCTAAAAATATCCAAATTATTATAATTATATTTACAATGGCCTTGCATGCTATCTAAGTAGTATCTTGAGATGACGTCACATGTCACGCCCGACAGCTTGATTGATAATACTTGCGGCGGATGATTAAGATCTTTCTTAATATTGGCGAGAATATTTCGTCTATTTATCATGTATGGTGAATTCATATTGTGGGTCGTGTGTTCGATTATTATTATTATCTTCTCATGTATTTGAAAGATCTGGAATTTTTCTTTTAGCTTTACGTTGTATCCCGCACATGGCAGAGTAGGCAGAAGGTACTTGGGAACCTAGTGTTAAGACACTCCATTCTACTTTTGTTCCCCACTTTCCGCCGATATTGACGCGTTACGTGTTGAGTGACGGAACTCAATGCGCTTTGCCTTATTATCAAAGCGAAGAACAACATAAAATATTTAAATTAAAATATTAAATATTTCATTTCTTTGAGTTGGGATCGAACCCACAAACTGTCGGTTACAGTCACACGCTGGTGCCACTGCGCCACGACATGGATAGAAAAAATTGTTAAAAGAAATTTCTTTTTTGTATAAACTTTTTATATATTTTTTATTTGAAGGACGTCGTGACGTAGCTGAAATTCAAGAAAATGAGGTATTATACGCTACACAGTATTCTGCACACGGAAGGGTAGGCAGAGACTTGGGAACCTACTATTAAGACACTCCGTTCTCATTAAGATACTTCTGTTCCCCACTTTTCGTCGACTTCAGGAGACATTGCGTATTTCGTGGTGGAACTCAAAGTCGCTATGTGCTTCTTTACTGAGTGGAAATATGAATATACTTCATTTTCTGTGGAAATTGAACCCGCAATCTGTCTATTTAAGGGTGCAAGCCCGTGACCGTGCATCATGACAGGCCTCAGGTTCAAAGCGTGGCGTTATTTAACGACACTCAATATGCAATGTCTCAAAAATTGGACGGTACGTGGAGAAAGCAATACTTTACACTATTAAGCTTTTAGGTTCCCTCTGCTTATTCTGACCAAAGTGGAACATAGTATTGAGCCGTAGGTACCTAAGGTTAAAATAACGAAACTAACATAATCTTGTGCAAAACGCGGACGAAGCCACCACCGAGCACTAGTATATAATAAATGGCGCATTCAATAACAAACAAATACCAAAGACAATAACACAAAGAGTAGAATACATACCTAAAAACTACGTAAGCACACGTAGAATTCTTAACTATTTCTAGATTTGAACTGGTTGCTGAAGTTCGTCTCAAAGCTCAACTTGCTAACTATGTGAATGATGCCACCTGACCGGAAGCAGTTTGCGAAGAATTTCAAATAACTACTTTGATTTACGTCAAGACACTTCTATTCAATTCGGAGTAGTATTGATAGAAACTACTGCAATATTGAACATTGTTTGGTGAGGTTTAGGTGATTTTTAAGTGTAAATGTGTTTTTTTTTAGCTTCATACTCTATCCTACACTTAGAAGGATAGGCAGATGTAACCTAGGAACCTAGTGTACACTCTTCTATATTAAAACACTTCCATTCCGTTTTTCACCGAATCGAGGCATTGCGTTCGAATGGCTCATACAATACTAGTTTTTAAATAAAATTTTATAAAATATCGCTTATTTATCGCCACAATGAAATATTTCCAATATGTTATTTCGAAATATAACAGGATACACAATTTACGTCATTCTTGTACCAAATAAAAGATATGTCAAAACAAAGGAATTCATAATAAACTATTATATTCTATGGACTATAAATGCGCAGATGCTCATCTTCACATGGCGGAGTAGACAGAGGGAACTTGGGAACCTAGTGTTAAGACACTCCGTTCCGTTCCCCACTGTCCGCCGAATATGACGCATAGCTTGTGGAGTGGCGGAGCTCAACGCCGCGCTTTACCTTGTCACAGAGAGAATAAATTAAAACCTTAAATATTTAATTTGAAAATATGAAATGATTCATTTCCTTGAGTGGAAATCAAACCCGCAACGTCGCGTGTACAGTCCCACGCTTGTGGCACTGTGCCACGACAGGCTTCAAATAGATTTTAAGGTATATGATAATTATGTTTTGACTTTATTATATAACGCTGACGTAATATATAACAAGCCTACTTAAGCGAAAGCGATGTCTTAAAAATCTCTACTAACAAGAGGAAGTCCTTATAAAGCACTTCCTGTGTTATAAGTAATATGATTAACGGAACTTGCAAGTCAGCGGTATATAGGGCGGGTGACTGACATTCATTAAGAATGGCTTACAAAATACTTAGAAATAATTATTTATACTAACAAACAAAATACGCGGCGCTATACGCGGCATTGGATTATGCCACTCAATATGCAATGTGTCCAGAACTCGGCGGAAAGTGAGGAACGGAAGTGTCTTAATGGGAACGGCATTCTCTTAGCACTAGGTTTCCCATAATTCCTCTGCTTACTCTGCTTTATGTGGAATACAGTGTAAGTTTGTAAAAAGAAGGAAAACAACATACAAAAAAAATAATAATTAAATAATGTTTATTTTACCGAACTTTACTCGAGGACTCTACTCTTCATTCCTTACACTTGGTACAGACGTAGCAAGGAATGTCCTTCTCAACGGCTACTTGGTTTGGCTTACAATTTCCGCTCAATTTATAAATCATGTAACCCTACCATTGGCGTTAAAATCTTTCTTTTTTGTCACCTTCACGCTGTATCCCGCACATGGCAGGGTAGGCAGAGGAAACTTGGGCATCTAGTGTTAGGACACTCCATTTCACTTTCGTTCCCCACTTTTTGCTGAATTTGAGGGATTGCGTGTCAAATGGCGGAACTCAACGCTGCTCTTTGCCTTGTTACCAATGCGAAGAAACGGAAACATTAAATATTTAATTTGAAAATTAAATATCACTTCTTCGAGTGGGGATCGAGCTCACGACCTGTAGTTTACAGCCACACGATAAGCATCAAAATTATTCATATTACTTATTTATTTGATTCATATAAATTCTGACACAATTGGACCAGTAACAATCTCACTCAGTTAAACAAATTTCAACTTGCATTAGATTAATAAAATTGTATGATAAATAAAATGTGATCACTATACATACTCCTTAAATATTATGTTTAAAATAATAAAGACATACGTTATACTAGATTAAATTTAAAACCAACATACCTACATATATATTTAAATGATATAAAAGTATTGTCATCACTTACTAACAATAAAACAGGTAAACAAAAGATGCCGCTACCCGCCATTGTGCGGTTACTTCGTTTAAAAGGATTAATTACTTCTATTCTATAGAATTCATTCAATGTAAATGTAAAGTTGAAAAGTTTATACAAATTATAATCTCTGTGGAAAGTTTGTTTTTAATCATTTCTGTGGGTTCTCTATTTAGAGTAACGTTTTTTTTGTATAAGTTTTTTTTTAATTTGAATCATTTACGGTATTTATGGTCTACAAGAGAGAAGAAATAGAGAAGGCAGTGAAGTTAAACATGGTAGGTGTATATTTATTACCAGAAAGTTATATAATTTAAAAAAATGAATTAAATTTTCTACTCTACGAAATTGAAATAATATACTACACCAAGCTGACGATATATCGCTGACTGGGCATCGAATCTGCAATTATAAAATATACGGACGGACAATACCTAACTAAGTCCTACCTTTTTTATTTTATCATTATTAGTTTTGTAATTTAACTTAAAAGCAATTATGCCTCATAATAATTTCCTGCACTCCAAGCAATACAGTCAATGTTATGCAAAATCTTTTATAAATCGATGATCGTTAAGATTGAGTTCAGTAGTGGAGTTGAAGAGGATTTGTTCCAATTAATTTTCAAGAGCTTTTTACACCTTTTGTATAAAAATAAGTGTTGTAAAAGTTGTAAGAGTCTTAAGCGCTGCGTTAAATCATTTTAAATGTTTTGTTGGACATAATGGGTTCAATATTTAAGAAAAAACATATTTATAGGAAATAAAATGGAGAACGAAATATCTTAACACTAGGCCCTCTCTGCTTACCATCACTTGCAAAATTAGCATTATTATTACTGAGTTTAGTGCGTACAAAGAGACAAACAGATAAACAGACAAATAGAAAAAAAATAAAAAAAATACTATTATAAACTTTTTCGAGTACATTAATAAACGTCTCCTATAAGATGTTTTAATATATCTTCCATGTACAGACAGGGATGAGTTATAGATGAATTTTATTAAATGATTATCACTGATATATCATTATTTTGTATATCACAAAGAAGCCATTAATCGTTTTTTTTTTGTATAAATTCTATATTACATAACTCTTTTATTAAAGTGGAAAGAGATAGATGTATCCTAAGACAAACGCTTAGGCCGATCGTGACTCTCTATCGTATTTCCGCCCTCTCGCTTGCACACTCGGCTCAGGCAGAACGTGACATTTTGTTCGTGCATACAGCAGGCGTTCATCGTTTATTACGTCAAAAATGTATGTACTTCAAGCAAGCAATTGCCTGCGGCTTTAACTCTATTATAAAAAAAAACAATTGTGTATGACATAATAAATATTTATTATTGAATAGGAAATATATCCTGTAGAAACAGGAAGTAATTATTTAAATAAAAAAAAATATTTCCTTTTTACTTCAGCTAAATGCTATGAGCATTTACCTAATAAAACTTTTTGGCTTAAGTCATAGTAATATTTATTTATTTTGTTTTATTTTCAACGGAAACGGATTTAAATTACAACGAAATGTCTTAATTCTAATTTCATATACTTTGCTATAAACGGAATATAAATAAACAAAAAAAGGAACGGAAACAAATTTCGAGTAATAGCTAGTATATGACACTTGCAACATCCGAACGCGTAAAATATTCACATGCGTCGATGAAGTGAAATATTTTATGACTTCGTTTTATGATTTTATGACCTTAATTTTTTCAGGTCTCATATTTGTGTAACACATTGAATTTTCGAACTACACTTTTAGTTTAAAATAAACGAGAGTGAAGTCTATCAATTTTGGATTCCCTTATATTTTCCCCATTTTATTTTTTTCTTTTTGCAAAACAATTGCAGCGTTGAATTAGGATAATTATTTTTATTGTTTCTTTTTTTGGCTTCATTCTATGTCCCGCTAACAACAGGTTAGCCAGACGGAACCTGGGAACATAGTGTAACACTTCCATTACCCACTTGCGAAGGCCACGAAGCGTTCTTTGTTGAGTAGTAAAACTCAGCGCCGCATTTTACCTTGTCACCAGAGCGACGAAATGAAAATGTTTAATGTTTCGTTTGCTCTAATGAGAATTAAATCTACAACGTGTCGCGACTATTGTCGTACTCTTGTCCTCCTACGCCAAGATTAATCCTCTCATTTTATAATATAAATGGACCGCAATGACCTGGTACTGCTGCCTTTGTTTTCTCTAATATAGTGTATGTAGAGCTAAAAACAGAAAAAATAGCTTAAAGATATATTGAAATAATCAGACTATACAGATAATCTATCTTGATGTAATAAAATAATTCCTGAACGATAGATTCACATTTATCGATCTGCTAGCAAAATGATTATTATTTCTTAAGGTGTCCACATTTTGATAAGATTAAGCGTGGCGTTGAGTTTCAGTTTCAGTAGGCAAAGTAAACTTGGGAACCTTGTGTTAAGACACTCTGTTCTCATTAAAACACTTCCGTCAAAAAGCGAAGAACGGAAGACAGATTAAAAAGTAAAGGACAATTTTGCTCTATCAGTTTCAACTCAATTGTACCGCAATTTCGTCAATTTGAACAATTATAATAATATACGTCGATAAAGTCGACGGTGCCAAAGATCACTGTTCCTACCCACCATATAATATTAGATAGTTTACTATCAGTCACGTACTGAGCTTTCCCTTGTATTGTAAATCATTTAACTATCGCGAATTTAGTAGACATTCTATACTGAATAACAATTTTAATGTTAAAGTATAGGGAGTGGTCTTAGTTAAGTTCACTTTAGGTATTTCTGATCTCTGATTTTTGTTATAAATGAATAATATTTAAGATTATATAACTTTTGCTTAATCACCTTATTTAATGTATTGTATTATAGAAAATACCGTTTATAACACCGTATATTGAATTATATGATATTTGCAAGCAGATTCCTGGATTTTCTATAGCTTGTAGGGCGATATTCCCATGAACAGACATACAATATATAAGATATATCATTTATTATAGATAATGTTATATCCTTAATTATATTTTGCTCGATCACGTACAAATAACTTCCACATCACAGATTTAGTTTAAGATACGATTAACGTTGGAATAATTCCACTAGTTTCGCTTTGTAGCAACTTTGCTCATTATAATTGAATACACGTGTAATACATACGGATGTGTGTGATATAATATAATTAATAACGTTAATTATATAACGTTAATTATATAACGTTAATTATATATGTTGAGTAATGTTGAGGCCTGTCGTGGCGCAGAGGCTGTAAACGCGACAGGTTGTGGGTTCGATTCCTCTGTGGACGAATGGGGATCGAAGCCATAAACTGTCACGTTTAAAGTAATCATATTTGAGGTATTCAAATACTTAATATCTTTATTTCTTCGCTCTGGGAACAAACGAAAGTGCGGCGCTAAGTTCCGCTGAAATTGGGCAACAGAACAAACTGTCTTAACATTAGGTTCCCAACTTCCTTCAGCCTACCCTGTAATAACGACATATGCGTAAGTATATACCCAATATATTTACGAATGTGTCGTACTTTACGAAATAATGACATCCTACAATTATATACTATATTGTTGAATTAAAGTGTAATCCTGATAAATCTATTTTTTGTCATTATTTACTCAGTCAGACATTTTATGTACATCATACATTTTATACCAAATAGAAGTGTACGTAAGCAGCAACTGTTAGCAGATTTACACCGTGAGCCAATATGCGTAATACCCCTTGATGTGAAAATGGGATTAAGCTGAACGTACAGATGAGGCTCGTCCGTTTTCAAATTGTATGTAAAGCTTGAGCTTCATGTAACAAGACAAAGTGGGGCATTGAGTTTCGCCACTCAACACACAATGCCTCAAATTAGGAAGTGGAAAAGGGAACGGAGTGTCTTAATACTAGGTTCCCAAGTTCCTTCTGCCCACCGTACTATGTGCAGGATAAAGTGTGAAGTTAAAAAATATATGGAATTCAAAGCTTGACGTGCTTCAAAATTTGGACCGAGCTTGGTGAGAACGAATGGCTTAGTGGTAAGAGCGCTTGGACGGATTCCAAGAGGCGCGGGTTCAAATCCTACTTCGTTTAAATTTTTTATACGTTTTTAAATTTAGTATGTATTTCATTGTAAAACAAATATTTACAATGAAATACGAAAAATATCAAGCGAATTTTACAACTCTCTAAATATTTAATCTATTGTAAACCACAAAATTTAGATCTTTTCACCTGGAATTGAAATTCTCGTTACAAATTTTCATTTTCTAAAAAAGTCGAGCACAAACCTAACCGAGAATGCCGTTGAATTAATTTCAGTTATTCGCTTCCCTTCAAAGTCAAATAAACCAAACAATTAAATTCTGTTTTCTGTTTGAATGAAAATAATTCTCAATTCTCAGTTCACGACCTCCGTTTTGATTGATTTGCCCTAAAAGTACTATTGCGAAGTAGAATATAATAATTATATTATAAATATTAAAAATGCCAATATATATATTTTCATTTTAATTAATATTTTGTCTTTCTGGGGCTACAAGTTACGACTATAAGGTACAAGTACTTAAAAAATAAGTGCTATGTAATTTTTATAACCTGCATGTCCTTACATTAAATTGTGAAAGATATAAAGAGTAATAAAGAACTAGCAGACACAGGCCTCATTCGGTTTTAGGGTTCTATATCTCGAAAGGAAAGTCGAAACCTTTATAAGATGACTTTTTCTCCTTCTGTCAATTTCATTTCAACACCACTTACTTACTTACTTAGCTTTACGCTGTATCCCGCACACCGCAGGGTAGACTCAACGCCGCACTTTTACCAGAGCGAAGAAATAAAAAGTATTAAATATTTAAATTGCCCACAATCTGTCGAGTCACAGTCACATGCATGTACCCTGCGCCACGACATTAGAAATAAACGGATTAACTATGTAGTGACTCATCACTACTATCTGATGAAATAAGTTATTTACTACAAATAGAATACACTATTTTCAATTCTTTACTCTGGTAAAGAAACAAAGCGCGGCGATCAGTCTAAGGATTTTTTTTTGTTGGTTTGTGCTCGATTTTTTTAGCAAATGAAAATTTCTAACGAGCATTTTAATTCGAGGTGAAAAGATCTAAATATTGTGGATTACAATAGATTGAATATTTAGAGAATTGTAAAATTCGCCTGATATTTTTTTGTATTTTGCAGATTGCGGACCTAAATGACTAAAATCTATAAGAATCTAAAAGAAAATAACTAGGCAACTAGAAAACAGAGTATCATTAAGCTATTCTACCCTACAATTTTTCGAAGAAGCCTTAATATAAAACTAATAATTTTCATAACCCACGTAACATTTTCGTTAGCTTCCATATTGTTGACTCAGATCACGTCCCCTTCTCATGGAGAAGTGGTCAATTTGTAAAGATTGGTTTTGTACATAGTGTAAATAACCATTTACTTTTGTAAAAAGATGAGCGAACGTAGGAAAGGGCTGACCGAATTTTCTTAATTTTTTTGAGAAACCTTTCTTTTATTTGCATACTAAATTAAAGTGAATACGTACTGTATCCCCACACAGCAGGATAGACAAAAGGATCCTGGAAACGTAGTGTAAAGATGTTCCATTCTCCATAAAGGTATGTATTTTCCTACTTTTCGCCGACTTCACGAGGTATCACGTGTTGAGTAACGTAACCTAACGCCGCATTTTGTCTAGTTGTCAGAACGTAAAAATGGAAAATAAAATAATTCAATCCCTCTCGTAGGAATGGAAATCGGTACCGTCGCGTTTGCTGTCGTTTCACGCTTGTGCACGCTCTGCGCCACGATGGTATATGGATGAAATTAAAGAATAAATATTAGTTAAGAAACAATGTTTGGTTGAAAGCGCATTGGTCATGGGTTCTATTCCCGCTATATAATGAATTATATTTATTTAGTCGCCATAGTAAAAATGCAAAGCTCGGTAAAGAAATTGTTCACCATTGTCACTGCGTCATAAAATGCATTACTTTTCAGCACTACACGTTGAACATAGTAGAGGGTACCTAGGAAATTAGAGTTAAGATACTCCGTTCTCAATAAGGCACTTCCTCTCTCCGCTGAAGTATCGCGTGTTGATTGGTGAAACTCACCGCCGCATCTTACCTTGTTACTAGAGAATAAAACGACATAGACAATATTTCATGTCCTCGAATGGAGATCGAAGTCACAACTGTCGCGAACAATTATACGGCTGTGTCTTTAGGCCTTAAATAATATTTATAATATCTCATTAATTAAATCTAAATATGAAACTCTGTTTACAATATGCTTGAATAAGCATACAAAACGTACGTTCGTAGTACACAACGCTGTGATATTTTCAATAACGCTGCAAGTCAATTCACAGGTATGCCATATTAGGTTGAACATTTACATATTACGAGCCAACGTGTATAGAACAGTTACGGTAGCTTGTATGTAAATATATATTGTTGTTGGTATTCATAATTTTGTTGTTAATGTTGAAGTGCATTTGGGAAGTGAATGACTGTTACTGTTCTAGATTTGAATCCAGTTCCTAGTATAATTGAAGATATAATAGAAACAAATAAAAAAAAATGCAAGTCTCACAATTAACAGAGGGAAGAAGTAACGGCTGATTATTTTATTTTCTGGTATTTTTAATGTATTTAAATAACAATTATGATAATGTAAGATCTATTTGGGTTTTCGGATTTTCAAAACTTACTTTTTTATCCCTTGACAAAAAAAGAAGAGATATTAGTTTAAGCTCTCTCTCAATGTTTGTCGGTCTGTGTATCTGTCTGTATGTCGGTAAATGGCACCGAAGCTTCTAAATAAGTGAAACAATTTGAGTTACTTTTTTTAATTTAGTGAAAATCGGACTCACAGATTGAATTTGCCAAGAAAACGTGGTGATTTTTTTTTATCCTGCTAAGCAGCGTAAAGTGACGACACTACACTCGAATTTGAAACTTTTCTCACTAAGCCGCCTAACTCAACGACAAACTTTGTCTTACGTAAATGTGAAA
>DWMZ01000699.1:0-20230 GCA_018249855.1 Eueides tales michaeli
CGGTACAAGCGTTGCCTGTAACCGACAGGTTCTGGGTTCGATCCCCAGTCGAGGAAATGAAATATTTAATATTTTCAATTTAAATATTTAATGTTTTCATTTCTTCGCTCTGGTATTAAGGCAATGCGCGGCGTTGAGTTCCGCCACTCAACACGCAATGCCTCAAAAATCGGCGGAAAGTGGTGAACGGAAGTGGAACGGAGTGTCTTGACACTAGGTTCCCGGGTTCCCCCTGCCTACCCTGCCTTGTGCGGGATATAGCGTGAAGCTAAAAAAAAAAAACTTGTAACTTATTGAGCTAGTTACTATAGTTCACCACTGAACACTAATAAACTTAGTAAAAAGAAACTTAAACACTATTCTTCATAACAATATTGTATGTTTTTCCAGAAGCAAATTAATTATACAATACTATGATACCATCGAGCTGATCTGATGAGGAACACGGAATCTTAAAGCATAAAAATGTTTTCACATTTTGCAACTATCCCCATTTTTTATTTAATTTTCTTTTTATACTAAATTTAAAAAAAAAATAATCACTAAAAACACCTAAAAACTACTAAAATACTTACCACTAGCCGAGCTAGTCAGTTTAGTGGGCGGCGGGGGCTTCCTCGCCGAGGGCAGGCTGTACAAGCCCGCCACTGTACGCTTTGGGGGGTCACACGCTGTTGTGTGTGTGTGTGTGTGTGTGTTTTATGTGTTTTTGTGTGCATTTGTGTGTAAATTATATATTTGTAGACATTTGTGTGTGCAAATATTCAGTATTTTTATGTATATATTGTTTTTAGTTATTTATGTGTAATATTGTACACAATTGTGAATTTGAGTATGTGAGTGTACAGAGTTGTGTGTATTGTTCGCGTTTTTAAGCGTTCATGTGTAAGATTGTATAGAATTGTGAATTTTTGTAGGTATTTTTGTGTGAAATTGAACAAAGTTGTGTGTGATTGTGCAGAAATTGTGTAAATTTGCAGTAATTTGTATGTTTATCACGAAACCATTAGTGAATTTGCGTATAACAGACAATAGAATCATTGTGTATATTATTGAAAAATGATTTTTTAGCAGTTAAAAGTGAAATTAAACAAAATTAATGATAAATGGAAAAGTGTTCATTAATTCGTCATTAAATAATGATATTGATGATTTAGGACAAGTGACAATGTGTGTTACCAGTGCATGAGACCCGGATGTACATGGGAAGAAGAGAGAAAAAAACATTGTTAGTTATTTATTAAAAATTATGAAAAAAAAAATGAATATTGACATTTAATTAAACATTAAAAAAAAACCAATAAATATTTATTTCTAATAATTTTCGAATTTATTAATAAAAATAAGATAATTATATAAAAACACCCTTTTTTTTAATTATTTTTTTTTAAAGATAATATATTTAAAAAAAAAAACATGTCAATATCCAAAGTAAATGCTTTGAATGGACGAAGGGAATACTTGAACTAAGTTAGTTTTCAAATTATAAAATTTAATATTATACATTATCTATACTTATAATAAGTCTGTGACCGATCACTGTCTGTTTATTGAAGATATATGAAATAACACCTTATAGGGGACGTTTAATAAAGTATTAAGGTCCAAAATAGTGACTTATATTATATATATATATATATATATTTTGATCTTACCGGGTGTGGAAGCACCAGAACTGTCCCCATCCCGGGATCGGGCTGACGTTGGGATGGTCATCGTCCGTTTAATCGTTCGCGATACAAAGTCAGCTTCGTCTTGGCCTTGGTTGGCTGTGAGAAGAAAAAAAACGAAACAAAATAAGATAAAAAAATATACGTAAATTGTTGATCCGATTTTCACAAAACTTAGGTAACAAAAGATAAAAAGATTAAAAAAAATCTGCACCGAAAAAAAACACCTGCACCGGAAAAATGATTTACGAAGAAAAATGAGTGGTAAGAAAGAGTGGGGGGGGGGGGAGACCTCGGTTGACATAACATGACACACTGGAGGAGGGTCACGTGAAGTATGATGACCCTCGGGGAACATGTATGGAGAGGTTGATGAGGTATGCTGAAGCCGTTTGGCTCTCCGTTCTCTCTGCCTACCCCGCTATGGATACAGCGTGAAGATAAGTATTTTGTTTCTTTTTAATTTTTCAGCTTGATAAACGCCAAATTTGAGGCATGTCAGTCAAGTGTCAGTAAGTCATCCCCGTACAGACTTACACTGGGCCTCACCGGAGGGCAGCAGCAGGCCGGCCTCCCGGGCCTCGTCGAACCTCTGCTCTAGAAGTACCAACTTCTGCGCCGGCACCAGCTCCTTCTTTTTAAGATCCTGTCTCAATCTTTCACCTGAAAGTATGAAAATAAATTTTAAATGTTCCTAATATGAACGTTTTTTTTAAGACAGAGGGAATATGTGTACAAATTCAAAAATTTTTATTCAAAATAAAAAGTTACAAGCTTTGTTTTTTGAACATCAAAGAATTTACCACCAGTTCACTAAAGTTAACTGCTTCAGACCTGAGAAGAACCGGCGAAAGATACTCAGAGGGACAATCTTTTTTCTCTCTGTCTCTTTTTTAACCAAAATTTTACATCATGTTATTATTATTGACAATGATACATTTCAAATAGTCTAGTATTAAGGCACTTTCGCTGAATTCTCGTTAGCAGAGTGAGAAAATGAAAACACTAAATATTTCATTGTCTCGAGTGGGGATCGAACCCGCAACCCTTAAGTCCCATAGAATCACACGCGTGTACTGTTGCGCCACGACAGTAACATAGCTTACACAACAAAATAACACACAAAATTCTTAAATAAAAAAAAAATACATAATTTGACAACATTAAAGTAAATAAATACCTAACTTTCAAAATGGAAAACGTTTAAAAAAAAAAAGATAAATATAATAGTATCTTTGATTTTCACGATTGTTACACATTTTAAATGAAACACTTTTGAAACGGATTAATCGCGTATATTGAGTTTTATACATTTTTGGAAGCCCGACGTTTCGAACACTTTACACTAGCCCGTGACCACGGACTACTGTAAAGTGTTCGAAACGTTTAAAATTCAGTACACGCGATTAATATATTTAAAAGTGTTGAATTCAAAAAGACAAATATTTGAGTCCACTGACCGACGTGCCGGTACACGTCCACCAGCAGCTGCACGGCCGCGTCGCGCACCGCGCCGCTCGGGTCCGCCACCAGCGCGGACAGCGCCGGCACCGCCGCGCGCAGCTGCAGCTCGGCCGCGCCGTGACTATATATATATATATATATATATATATATATATATATATATATATATATATATATATATATATATATATATATATATATATATATATATATATCATTTTAGAGAAATAGCTGTAGCTCTTACAACACAACTGATTCATTTAAGACTGTTATATGCCACAGACGAACATATTACACTCATAAAATTTCCTTTTTTTATAATAGAATTTTAAAATAGACAACATAGTTCTAGAAAGAACAAAAAGCAATATTAAAATATTTTGCATTTCCTCGCTGTGGTAACAGGGCAAAGCGCGGCGTTGAGATCCACCACACGATACGCAATAGTCCATTAATGCAACGGACAACGATCTATTCAAGTGTTTAAATAGAAACGGAATGTTTCAACACTAGGTTCCCCCGAGTTCCCTCTGCCTACCCTGCCATGTGCAGGTTCCCAAGAACACAAAGACTTCCTCCCCACCCCCCCACACTCACGCGTGCAGCAACGCGGCGATGCACTTGAGCGTCTCCTCGCGCGCGTGCGCCGCCTTGTGCGCGAGCGCGGGCGTGAGGCGCGCCAGTAGTGCGCGCGCGTGCGCGGCGCGGCTGTCCGCCAGCCCCGCCAGGCACGTGCGCGCCGACACGCGCACGCCCTCCTTCGTGTCCGCGAGCCTGGGGGGGAGAGAGAGGAGAGAGAGATAGACAAATTATATTATCATTTTTTTTTTAGCTTCCGCACACCTGCATACTAATTCTCACACACGACGATGTCGACTGGAAGAGAATGCTTTCTAACACGTCGTTATACTTTTTTTTTTGTAATTATCTGCATACGTAGTGTTAATACACACCGTTCTCATTAAGTCACTTCCTTCCTCCACTCTCTGCCCAATTTTAAGGCTTTGTGTAGATACCGACGCTATTAAAATGAAACTTAACCATTTTTATTTCGTCGAATAGGAATCAAACCCACACTCGCATACAGTACTATTTCTCAAAATATAAAACAAATTTAATTTTGAGTCCAAAAATTGGTAAAAAAAAAAAACATTTTATTTTCAGAGCAAATTATTTAGAACATTTACTTAATATGAAATCACCCGTATTTTAACCGCAATTAAAATTATTATAAAACTGAATAACTATATCTTTATTTATATAGATATTATTCATTATTCAGTCGACATTTAAAAAAATGCTTAGAAAAAAGAATAATAGGTATGTCCATGGCGCTGGGGTACAAGCGTTCTGGAATCGATCACCACTCGAGAAAATGAAAAAAATAGTCAATATTTTTCTTTGCTTTGGTAACGAGGGAATGCGCGGCGTTGAGCTCCGCCACTCAACTCAATATTTTATTTTCTTTTTATTAAAGCGGGAGGGAATCTGAGAACATAGTGCCAAGATACTCCGTTCCATTCCCTACGTTCCATGCAATATGATAGGCGGAACTTAACGCCGCCCTTAACCTTGTTACCAGACTGGAAAAATATAATCATAATAAATATTTCATTTTCTCGAATAGAGATTGAACCCACAACCTGTTGCGTTTACAGTCACACGATTGCGCCGCTGCGCCACGACAAGCCTCATTAGATTTTTTATAATATTTATATCTACATATAAATTAAATACATCCTTCTAAAGTTTCACGCTGTATCCCGCACGAGACAGGGAAGGGAATCCGGGAACCCGGGAAGTGTTAAGACACTCCGTTCCACTTCCGTTCCCCACTTTCCGCCGATTTTGAGGCATTGCGTGTTGAGTGGCGAAACTCAACGCCGCGCTTTTGTCTTATTACCAGAGCGATGAAATGAAACATTAAATATTTAAATTGAAAATATTAAATATTTCATTTCCTCGAGTGGGGATCGAACCCAGAACCTGTCGGTTACAGTCACACGCTTGTGCCGCTGCGCCGCGACAGGCCTCAGGAAGTAACGTTAGATAATTCATGTTCAATGACATGTAACCGATGATACAATACTCCATTGTTTCAAAATTATTTGTTTTTATGTTTCAATGTCAAAAATATTATATACTTGATAGAAACTGGCTGACAGTATGAGGCTTGTAAAGGTTCGATTCCCATTTGGGGACATAAAAAAATAAATATTTTCATGTTTTACGTCTAGGGACGAGACAAAGTGTCACGTTGAGTTACGCCTCTCAACCCGCGAAATGTAACGGTAGTGTCTCATTGAGAACATAGTGTCTCCACACGAGGTACCCAAGTTTCCTGAAGTGTCTCAATCAGAATACAGTGTCTTATCACTAGACCCCAAAATCATTTTAAACTAGTGACCAATCCCTCCGTTTGTGCCACAACCTATATCACACTTACCTGTCAATAATATGGGGAAGTACAGTCGGTACGTAGTGTGAGAAGTCCGGTCCCATACGCTCGGCGAGCGCGCCTATCACCTCTAAGCCATTTTGGGCCACCTGAAATAAGGAAAAAACATCATTTATAATATACAAGCGACCAGTAAACGTCTTCATTTGTTCAAAAAGCGGCGTTGAGTTCCGCCACTCAACACGCAATGTCTCGCAATTCGATGGAAAGTGGGGAACATAAGTTGTATTGATGGGAGCGGAGTGTCCTATTACTAGATTCCCTTTGCCAAGCTTGTTATATGCGGGATACAGCGTGAAGCTAACCAAAACAAAGGTATATTCACACTATCTGAGCATCACTCTGTATCCCGCAACTCTGCAACTCGGCAAAATTCAAACATTGCGTGTTGAGTGGCGGAAATCAACGCCGCACTTAACCTTGTTCCCAGAGCAAAAGAGATAAAATCATTAAATATTTCATTTGCATGAGTACCTAATCAATTAATATCGTATCTTTTTGGTGCAACCTTATATATGGCCTCAAGTTATAATTGAATCTCTGGTATTCTGATTAACATTGTATAGAACATACTTCAAATATCGGTAGTGACTCAATTTTACACTATTGACCTCAAATTCGAAGGAAAGTGGGTAACAGAACGGAGTGTCTCAACACTATCCTTCCTACACACAGCGTGAATCTGAGGGAGTGACTGAGTGACCTATTGTACTGAATTGAACCCCTAACCCTTTCATGAATATACTATAACTAAGTCACATCTGCAATCTCAAAGCACATTTATCGAATTCTATATTCCATTATTAAGATTTACAACAAAATTAAAACCATAAAATAACTTACACGGAAAAGAAAAAAAACACTTTAGCTATTAATTACACGATAATAAACACAAAATCTCATCCAAAGATCTATTAAAAATCGCAGTTTCATCAAATATGATGCAGTATTACAGCTAAACTACAATCTGTACAGCACAGCCTATAACAACTGAAATGAGATTTAGGTACGCCCCATATGACCAAGATGCTGGGAGGATTATTCTGTAAATTATTTATCTTCGTTTTTTTTTTAGCCTTACACCGTATCCTGCACAAGGCAGGGTAGGCAGAGAATACCCGGGAACCCAGTGTTAAGACACTCTGTTCCCCACTTTCCGCCAAATTTGAGGCATTCCGTGTTGAGTGGCGGAACTCAACGCCGCGATTTGTCTTATTAACAGAGGGAAGAAATGAAAATGTTAAATATTTAAATTGAAAATATTGTATATATAATTTCCTCGCGTGGGGATCGAACCCACAACCTGTCGGTTAAAGACACATGCTTATGCCGCTGCGCCACGACACGCTAGAGGAAGGAATGAAGGATATACTTTTACTTTCCGAGAAATTTGTGAACAAACATATACATGCATACACTTGCGATACCAAAGTAAGTAAATATTCAAATATAATTAAAAAAAAAATTTAATATATAGGTTTTTGTAAGGTCTGAGGCAGTAATTTTAGTGAACCGGTGGTAATGTAAGTGTCGTTATATATAAAAAATTGAATTCGAATCCAACAATACTCACACACATACATACACACACATACATACACACACACACCTACATAAGCTATAAGCCTCCCATTTTCAAAGTCGGTTAAAAACCAAAAATTCAATAACTTCTCTCAGAAAACAGACTCACACACTTCACACTAAAACTGAACATAAAATTCAAAGAAATCTAAAATATCGTCCAGAATAACGACGGCAGGCGATCAAGCGTGGAAGTAATCAGAGTGTGTGATGCTTCCTACCGTTTGAGATTAGCCGACTGCGACAAAAAGTACGGTGTTTTTTTTTCGTATAGCCTCAACCGACTTTCAAAAATGAAAAAAAGTTTAAATACAGCTTCACGCTGTATCCCGCACATGGCAGGATAGGCAGAGCCACCCACTTTTCGCCGAATTTGAGGTATTGCGTGTTGAGTGGCGGTGCTTAACGCCGCGCTTTGCCTTGTTACCAGAGCGATGCGAATGAAAATAATAAAATACTTCATGTCATGTGAGTGGTGATCGAACCCACCACAACCTGTCGCATTTACAGTTGCACGATCGAACTATATTACAATTTTGGTACTACTTATACATGAGCAGCATGAGAACGTATAGCATAGTGGTTAGGGCACGTTTTATTATCATACAGATATATATGGTTATAAGTTCAAATTAGAAAAAAAATAGAATATTCTTAACCCATTTGGCGCCTCTGTAAATGATTGAGTACAGTGAAAAAATATGCAACTAATTTTTTTGACTTATTGATGCGGTAACTGTTCGTTATAGTAAGTAATCGAAACAGTGCTTTGAAATAATACCAGTTTATGTGGATAGATATATAATATCTGTCTTTGTGGAGATTCCAGTATCACAGAACAATTGTGTATAGAAGTAAGTACGCAATATTATTATTTTCAAAGTTATGCGTCTAGAAAAGTCAATATTTTATATATATTTTTATAGTCTAAATACTTATCTTGGAATAAAATACTAAATTAACCTTTTCTTTTAAATATTTTTATTGTAATCGTACTTTGAATAGTACTGTACCTAATTGGGTACAGCGGCCGAATCTATATAATAATTATATGTATTTTGTTACAGATTTTTGTGATAATGAGTTCAAAACGATTTGAAGTTTTTCGTCAATACAATGGAATAGAGGAACCAATGAACGCTATTTTAGAGCAAAGTGACCCAGCGTCGTCACAGATGAAGAGGAAGGTGCCGATGAAGACTTGGTTTCTGCTGTCTTACCTCGGGAAATGCCTGGAAATATTGAAGTGTTTAAACCTGCTGAAGACATTGTGCAAAGTGATAAAGGCGATAGCAGTGATGATGAACCGTTGTCTGTAAAGGCATAGAAAATGCGAAAAGATCAGTCAAAACAACCAGTATGGCGAAAATGTGCACCTACATGCACTTTTACTACACCTGAAAAATCTGATGTACTAAATAGACAAGAAAAACTAAAAGACAGGCTACAAGATCTAACCCCAGTACAAATATTTGAGAAAATTTTTGATGAAGACGTCATTAGCCTTATAATCAAACGATGGTGCTCTGTTCGACGTGAAAAAGCTGATGTCAACATACCAAAACTATTTCAAACATATAATAGAAATATGGGGGGCGTGGATGAGTTTGACCAATCGATTTCCCTTTACAGGGTTGCAATTCACGGAAAGAAGTGGTGGTGGGTTTTGTTCAGCTATATGCTTGATATGGCTATTGCTAATGCCTGGCGTCTGCACGTAATGAGTCACACTGATAACATGGATCAGCTTATGTTTCGACGTTCCATCGCAAGGTATTATCTACGCCAAAATACACAGTATAAGGCTCGAACTTCATCTTCTTCAGTGCCAGGATTGCCTCAAGATGGTATAGGACATTATCCCCGGAAAATTGGAAAACCATTACGATGTGTTTTATGTCATTCAAGAGTACGTTGGCAATGCAAGAAATGTGTAAAAACATTGTGCGTTGAAAAATCATGCTTTGAAAATTTTCACTTATAATACGCCGCTGTACTCAATTGAGTACACCCCTATATAATGGACCCTAATAATATTTTCAGTTTTTTTTCATAAGTAACTGTTTATTATATGTATCAAAAATAGTTAAATAAACTTTTTTCATAAATAACCTTGGTAGTTTAATTTTGGCGGTTAATGGGTTAATAGAGGCCTCTCATTGCACAATCGTGCGGCTGGTAGGTAAGCCCGACAGGTTGTCGGTTCGATTTCCGTCCGAAGTAATATTTTTTTTTAGCTTCACGCTGTATCCCGCACGAGGCAGGGTAGGCAGGGGGAACCCGGGAACCTAGTGTTAAGACACTCCGTTCCACTTTCGTTCCCCACTTTGTAATAATAGGTAGCTAATATCTTCATTTCTTCGTATATGTGATGATTCAAAGAGTGCAGGACTCAACACGTAATGTCTCATGAAACGACAAAAAGTAGAGAATTGAAGTGTGTCAATGGTAACGAAATATCTGAACACTAAGTTACCAGGTTCCTTCTAACTACACTGCCACGTGTGGAATTATAAAACTCAATTTGTTAGGCCTGTAGTGGTGCAGCGGCACAACCGTGCGGCTGTAACCGACAGGTTCTGGGTTCGATCCCAAGTCGAGGAAACGAAATATTTAATATTTTCAATTTAAATATTTAATGTTTCATATATTCGTTCTGGCAATAAGGCAAAGCGAGGCGTTGAGTTCCGCCACACAACACGCAATGCCTCAAATTCGGCGGAAAGGGGGAAACGGAAGTGGAACGGAGTGTCTTAACACTAGGCTGCCGGGATCCCTCTGCCTACCGTGCCTTGTGCGGGATACAGCGTGAAGCTAAAAAAAATTGTTAGAACTTTTAAATGTATAATCCGATATCAAGAAGAACAGAGAGCTGAACAAAATTATCATTCTTTCTTCAAATATACTTTGATATTCTACATACACTATTTCCAAAAATAGTTTTTTTCTTTTTAAATAAAAAAATAGAAAACAGCCGGATTCGAACCCGCGCTTCTTGAAAACCGTCTCGGCACTTCATCTATTATCTATGTAATGGCTAAACAATTCCTTTTCTTTTGTAATGAATAGTCTTCTAGTGTCATTACACTTTAAAAACTCAATCATTACACGAACACAAACCAGAGAAATAAAACACTAGATTCTCCTTCATACACTACAGAGATCGCCCATTCACATCCCGAATCGGGTCACGTGAGGGGCAAACGCAATAAACAAATCTAGATAAGCGGTGGCATAAAGGCCCATTTTCTTATTAAGACCTACATACGTAGAAGCAAGGTTACAATTTATTGAACAAAGTGTGCATTTTATTATAGTGACATCAGAAGCTGGAAAATATATAATTTTATATACATAAAGTGAGTTCAATCAAATCAGCTTCACGCTGTATCCCGCACATGGCAGGGTAAGCAGAGGGAAGTTGGGGAACCTTGTATTAAGACACTCCGTTCCCCACATTCCGCCGAATTTGAGGCATTGCGTTTGGAATGGCGGAACTCAACGCCGCGCTTTTGCCTTGTTACCAGAGCAAAGAAACGATACATTAAATATTTAAATTGAAAATATTAAATATTTAATTTCCTCGACTGTGTATCGAACCCAGAACCTGTCCTGTTCAGTCCAACCTGTGGCCTGACAGGCCTTTAAAGTAAGTTCAATTTTGAATAAAAGCCTAACTAACACAGTCTAGTTTTACATCGATTTGTCAAATATGTTCTCTTGACATTTTCTGAAATTAGAAGATGAATTTTTGGTTATCGCTATAAATGCTTAAAACATACACACACACACACACACCCCCACCCAAACCCACACCCAAACCCAGACTAGGTGTTGTGGATTCGGTCTCTACTCGAGATAATTAAATATTTTTACTAAAACGCTACGGTAAATACCGTCAGTCAACACACAATGCCTCAAATTCGACGGTAAGTAGGGTCTTGAAAGACAACAAAGTATCGTAACACTAGGTTCCCACGTTCCCTCTGCCTCCCCTGCCATGTGCGGGACACAACGAGAAGCTGAAAAAGAAAATGTATAAAGCCAAACTGCTTTATCACGATAACTTAAAAGTAAATCATTTTTCACAATCAATATTATTATTTCAATACCGTATTGAATTTGACCACCGAATACCAAAACCTTCCCAAAAAAAATCAACAAACAAACAAACAAACAAGAACATCAATACACCTCAACTCTACATTTCTCCACAATAACTCCAGAAACCTACCTTAAAATTCCCCGCGTTCAGCCAGCCGACCATCGCGTCGACCAGCTGAGGAGCCGTCTCATGATTAACGTCCTCCCGCCTCACCAGCGCCACGAGGCGCTCCCCGAGCTGCTGGCGGAGGCGCGGGTCCGGGCGGGAGAGCAGCGGGATCGCCGCCTCGAGGGTGGCCGGTTGGGAGTAATGCGCCATCTGTTCGGACGTTATGGATAACTAATATGGATTCCCATACTGTTTTAGGAGAAACGATTGTAAGCAACTTTATTTGGCCAAGGTTTGAAATAAAAACATTTTTTATATTGATTTATGTGATACAATTAAAATTTTATTGTGAAAATGTACAAAAGAATCCATTGAAATATATATATTTATGATAAATTTTCTCATAATTTTATCAGAGTGATTATAATGTAGAAGCCTTGCTTGAAGCAGATGCAAAAGCGTGTGGCTGTAAACGCGACAGGATTTGGGTTCGATCCTCACTTGAGGTAATTAAATATTCAACAATATGACAAAGCGCGGCGTTGAATTCCGCCACTCAATAACGCCTCAAACTCGGCGGAAAGTGAAGGACGGAACTGAGTGACGTAACATTAAGATTTCCAAGTTCCCTCTGCCCACCCTGCCTTATGCGAATTGCAGCAGCAGTAAAGCTAAAAAAAACCAATGGAAAATATATCAATACTCAACTAATCAATACTAACCGTTTACAAAACCTGTGCACTAGTAAAAAAAATCAAAATGCCCTGTCTCTTGTCACAAAGTGTCCGAATCCATGTAACAGTCATTGCACAATCGCCACTAGCACTGATAGCGCAGTCCGAGCACAGTATAGCACAATTTAGCACAGTTTAGCACAATATAGCACAGAAACACTGGTCACATCACTGGTCTTTGGTTGTCATGATGATACTGGAAATAAAATGTATGATATTAGATACAATTGAAGTGGCCCGTCGTGGCGCATGCACAAGCATGTGGATTTTAACGCAACAGGTCGTGGGTTCGATCTCCAATCGAGGAAATGAAATATTTAATATTTTCAATTTAAATATTTTATGTCTTCATTTTGTCACAATGGTAACAAGGCGAAACACGGCGTTGAGTTCCGCTACTCAACACGCAATACCTCAAATTTGGCTAAAAGTGGGTTCCCTCTGCCTACCTTGCCATGTGCAGGATTCAGCGTAAAGCTGGCTGAGTGAGTATAATTGAAGTTTCATATGGAACTATTCTAGAACATTTGAAGTTCATTTCATCACTTTCTTTCTAATTTGATAGTAAACTATGTAATTTTTATGAAACAATGCAAAAACAAATTATTTACTAAATTTAAAAACGTATAAAAATTTGAACGAAGCAGGGTTTGAACCTTGGAAGCCGTCTATCTTTATACGTTTTTAAATTTAGTATTTTTCTTTTCGTTCCCAGATCCCCTTGCCTACCCTAATATCTGCAGAGAATCCGCTAAAAGAACCCAAGTGACGTAACTTACTTTTATTGCATGATATTATTTAAGTAATTTTTCACATATCGGGACAAATTTACGCCTACACCTCTGAGGAATTGATATTTTCATTATTTATCTATGTCCTAGGCTAAGTAAGAAACTGTGCGGTGTTAAGCTCCGCATGTAACATGTAATATCTAGAATTCAGGTCCAGGTGGGTAAAACATTGAAACATTGTTAAAACAGACTTCTATCTACAAAGATCCATTGGTTTACTTTTATTCATAAATTATTGCCGTTCTTCTATCATTTTCACTTTTTTTTCTCAGCCTTACGCTGTATCCCGCATGTGGCAGAGGGAACTTGTGAACCTAGTGTTAAGACACTCCGTTCCACTTACATTCCCCATTTCCCGCCGAATTTGAGGCAATTGCGTGTTGAGTGGCGGGACTCAGAGCCGCGTTTTAGCTTGTTACCAGAGCGAAGAATTGAAAATATTAAATATTTCATTTCCTCGAGTGGGGATCGAACCCACAACCTGTCGGTTACAGTCACACGCTTGTGTGACTACCTACAACAACCTATTTTATGTAATATAACAATACTGATTCTTGAGTAACGAAATATTTGGCAAACGAGATGGTAGCAATTTTCTCTAATAAAAAAACGTTTTGAAGAAAACGTCCCTTATCTATTATGACATTGCGGCGTTAAATCCTCATAAAATCCCGAAATGTCTCGGAAATTGTTCAAAAAGTAACGAACGGACGGTAACACTACGCTTTTTCTATATACGATTAGCCGTGTGATTCCGGCTCAGAATAGGATCACCCTGGTACTGATGGTGTCGTAAGAGGCGACTAAAGTACGTGTGGGAGAGTCACGTTGTCAGCAATGGCAACACGCATGGGTAGACTCGACCGGATCGTTACCACCCCCGGCATTTAAAACCGACGTTAAATAGTGGGCTTGGCCACTGCGTTTCGCATTGGGTAATGCCGGGCCCCGGTGCCCATCCATCTTACAGACCGGCAATGCTCCTGTAGCTTCTTTGATGTTACACGGGGCCGTGAGCGGCGGTGCTCACTTACCATCAGGTGACCCGTACGCTCGTTTGCCGTATCTATTCCATTAAAAAATACCTTGCTATTTGCAGGATAAAGCGTGAAACTAAACATACCTATCTATGAAATGTGAAAAATATAATGTCGGCATAGTGTGCTGTTAACAGCCTACTAAGCTAATTTTAAGACACTCCGTTTCCGTTAAGACACTACCATTTCCCAGTTTCCGCCGAATTGTTAGGCATTACGTATTGAGTGGCGAAATTCAACGCCGCGCTATGTCTCTTTACTAGAACAATGAAATTATTAACAATTGCATTAAATCAAGATAGAAAATGAAAATCATATGAAATATTTACTAACTTTAAAATCATATAAAAAATTTGAACGAAGCAGGATTTCGACGGAGCTTGGTGAGAACGAATGGCTTTGTGGTCAGAGAGCTTGGACGGATTGCAGGTCAATTCCTGCTTCGTTCAAATTTTTATACGTTTTTAAATTTAGTATTTTTCTTTCCAAGTGTGGAATAACACTTTAAAAATAGTAAAAATCATATCAAATAATATTTAACTCAAGAGAAAAAATGAAAATATTAAATATTTCGTTGTCCCGAGTGAGAACCGAATCCACACTCTATGATTACAACTGGACGCTTGTACCTCTGAGCCACGGACCGGCCCTAAAAGACCTTTTCTATATATATCAGTGTTTTTCAATCTGTGGGTCGCGATCCCTAGGGGGATCGCGAAGCTTTTCTATGGGGGTCGCGGACCTTCTTTGGGTGATCGAGGGCATAAGAGAAATGACAAGATTCTACACTACAATAAAAAAAACAATATCGATGAGAAGGATGTGCTTGATTATTTATAGGCATACATACATATAAATCACGCCTCTTTTCCGTGGTTAGGAGCAGTCCACTTCTTCCCACCTGTAGATATGTATCAGAATAGAGAAAACCGTAAGACATTCTCATTTAAATTGATAGTTTTGTTTTAAGGGGGTCGTGAGAAATTTTCATCCTGTAAATGGCGTAGTCGCATATATAAAAAGATTGAAAAACACTATATATTAAAAACTGCTATTGTTTTTTTCCGCTGTATCCCGCACAAGGCAAGGTTCAAATTCGGCGGAAAGTGGGGAACTTAACACTAGGTTCCCGGGTTCCCTCTGCTACATAATAAAATAGATTAACAAAAAAAATCCAAACAAGATTATCTGATAACATCTATTAACTGATAACAGCAAATTGTCCAAGTCCGTATACGAACGTATAGAATGTATAGAAAAGGCCTTTCAGACCGGTCGTGGCGCAGATGTACAAGTGTCCAGTTGTAAACATGGGGTATGGGTTTGATTCTCACTCGGGACAATAAAATATTTAATATTTCAATTTTCTCTTGAGTTGATGAAATATTTAATAATATATAGATATAACCTACAGGTGCATGTGGCATGTTATCACCGGCCTCGACCTTGGCAATGAGTGTACGTTCAATTCGATAACAACGTGTCATGGCCGAGTCCATTAAATAATGTCTAACATATAGTTACGTTAGGTATCTACAGCTTATTTAGATCTTGTATTATAGACTAGAGACCGCGGCTTCGCCCGCTTGAAATACATTATTTTATCACTTTTAAAACAATATCTGTACATTATGTCATAATTAATATAAATAATATTTGAGGCCTGTCCGTGAGGGAAAGTGGGGAACAGTAGTGGAAGTTCCCAAGTAAATATTTAATATTTCATTTCTTCGCTCTGATAATAAGGCAAAGCGCGGCGTTGAGTTCCGCCACTCAACACGCAATGCCTCAAATTCAAAAGTGGGGAACGGAAGTGGAACGGAGTGTCTTAGCACTAGGTAACTTAGTGTTTAAAGAAATGTGTTTACACGTAACTTAGGTATCAAAAACGATAAATAACTATATAACCACCGCTCTGAATTTTCAGCATCCTACCCAATTTTTGGAACAAATGTGTGGCGAAACTCAACACCGCGCCTGTCCTTTAATAGACAAGAAACGGAGTTGAGTTCTGACAAAATCAAAAAATAACTACACATAAAGCAATTCCAGGCACAAAAATAAGTAAATTTTCATAATAACCAATATATTCAAAAATGGTAAGTAACAGAAGATTCTCTAAGACAATGTAAATCTCACGATTATCAAACGAGAAAGCCGTGTGAAACTGACATTAAGACGCTTGTCGTTTTGACGATCGAGGCTGTTTTTTGGAAAAGTGGGTCGACTTCCATAGATAGAATTGTTACTTTCATTAGAGATTGGGGTAGCGGGTTCAAATCACAGTGAAGGGATAAAGAAAAAAATATATATAAATTATGTTACTTTATGATAAATATGTCAAAGTTTTTTTTTCTGTATATTAGACTATTGTATTTTTTTTATTATCACAGCGAGCGAAGCGATTGTGGGTTGGGGAGCGAAAGAGGCGAAAGCCCATTTAATCTTTACAAACGTAAGCCAGTCGTGGTGACTCGAGAAAAAGGAATGTCCCAGAATCCATTTTATTTAATTTATTACACATTATTTAATTAATTTAATTGTTAAAATTCTTTAAGTTAGCTAAAAATAAATATCTGATCAAAATAATAATCACAAATTACTTACAAAATAAATATTTTACCTCTTATTACTCAATATAAAAATTTGCTATCGCAAACGCGCATCGAATCCGCGACCTTAATGCAACAAGTAACGTCGGACAGGCAGACAATTATGGTTTGTAATTAACATTCATCTGTAAGGCTGTTTCTTAAGGCTAACAACGTCATATTTCATCACTCGACTTGACAAGTATTGACAAGTATTTTTTTTTAGTCCCCACATATAGGATATACGCAAACAAGTTATTTCAGATATTTTATTCTCAGCAGAGGGAACTTGGGAACCTAATGTGCATTGCGTGTTGGGTGGCGGAAGTCAACGCCACGGTTTGCCTTGTTCCCAGATCTATTCTCCATTTTTTGCTAAAATTGAGAAAGAGTGACTCATTGACAAGTATTCTTTTTTATTCCCCACATATAGGAAATACGCAAACAAGTTATTTCAGATATTTTATTCTCGACAGAGGGAACTTGGGAACCTAATGTGCATTGCGTGTTGGGTGGCGGAAGTCAACGCCATGGTTTGACTTGTTCCCAGATCTATTCTCCATTTTTTGCTAATATTGAGACATAGAGTGATACATGCGAAGGAAATAAAACCGATCAAATGCGAACTGAACTCGCCCAGCGAAGGTTCCGTATATATTTCAGAACTGTAGTTCAAGGAAACAAATACATCTAAAAAAACTGGACAAATTTACTATTACGGGCATATACACTTCTTTTGTATATAATGGCTTACAAATATAAGTTTGTAATGATTTCTTTCTATAAAACATCTATAAACTCTCACTTTCCGCATATTTTCCATCTTCATAATCTCCTTTACAATAACTAAGTTTGTTACAACCACATTGTTCCTGAGAAAAATATAAAGGACAAAGCACAGACACACAAACAAGAAACTGATCTATGAACAAACAAAAAACAAAACCCTTATAGCGTCCGTTTTTTCTATTGGCATACGGAATCCTAACAAAAAAATCACTCTCATTGTTCACAATTTGACATTTCATTGTGTTATAAAGACAAATTGAATCACAGTCGCCAAAATGTCAGACAAAATGTTAAAAGCATACCCGATTTATTAATGTAAAAAGACACTGCTTCTTCCCCTCGTCTTTGCCTTTGCTTGGGATAATATTTCACCCCTGTTATTACTTTTGTTGTGAATTTCCGGTGGCCGTTTTCGACCATTTATGAAAGACTAGCGATGGAATTGCGGCTTCGTTCGTTTAAAAATTCACTATGATTTATTTAATAGAGGCCAGTCGTGGCGCAGGAGTACTGGCGTGCGACTGTAAATCCGACAGATTATGGGCTCCAATTCCACATCGAGGAAATGAAATAAATAATATTATATAAAAGTGGTGAAAAAAATTTATATAAATAATATTATATAAAAGTGGGGAACGGAAGTGGAACCAGAATGTCTTAACACTAGGTTCCCGGGTTCCCTCTGCCTATCCTGCCTTGTGCGGAATACAGCGTGAAGCTACAAAAAAAATATGTCATGGCCTCACTCTAAATCTCAACACGTAATGCCTCCTAAATTCACCGGAAAGTAAGGATTGGAAATGTGTTAATTAATGGGCATGGTGCATGTGAACACTAGGTTCCCTCTGCGTACCCTGGAAGGTGAGGGATATAGCGTGAACCCAAAAAAAATTAACTCCTAACCTGAATTATTTTTTGTAATATCAATTTATTAATTTGCACAATATCTATACATTAAAAACTTCATAAAACACTTATTTTACAGCAAATTAGTGAAACAAATCATTTATTACACTCACATGGCAGGTTAGGCAGAGGGAACCCGAGAACCCTAGTGTTAAGACACTCCGTTCCGTTCTCCACTAAGACTGTTAATGTGGTGTAGTAAGGTCAATGGTGGCCATGGTGTAAGAATATTTAACTAAATCTTCTATTTAAAAAAAAAGACAATTATTTTTAAAAGCACTTAAGTAAACCTTTGTGAATAATTACTATTATACTATATCTTATCTTTCCTAAACAATTTGCAGAAGATTTATAAATACTATACATAATAATGTGATTAGGTGATTTACTTTATATAGAATAAGCCAAGTACTTAGCGATAATATATACATATAATAAAATGAATGCCATATACTTGTTTGTACATTAAAAATATATGTGAAAATCAATTTTGGGGGCATATATCCATGTAAGAAGCATCACACTGTATCCCACACACATGGCAGGATAGGCAAAGGGAACTTGGGAACCTAGTGTTGAGACACTCAGTACAGTTCCCCACTTTCCGCCCAATATGAAGCATAGAGCGTAAGTAGAGGAATTCAATGAAAAAATGAAAACATTAAATATGAAAATATTAAATACTTTATTTCTTAGAGAGGCCATGAACCCAAAACCTGTCACATGTACACTCACACGCTTGTGCCCCTGAGCCAAGACAGGTCTCAAATCTCAAAATATCAATTTAATAGAACCAAATAGCCTCAAGTTTCATGAATGTTTGTCTGTGCAATAGTGCACACAAATCTCACAAACTGCTAAACCAATTTAAATGCAATTTTCACTATTGAATTTTGACAAACATCATTTACCTTTTAACATTTAATGTTTGTTGTCTTTCAATCTGTACATAAATAAAAAAAAAATACAACACTTTGATAAAATTGTAGCGGACTTTCGTTATTTAATGTACAGATTTTATCTTTAAAATGATAATGAAGTTAAAACATGATAATAAATGAGATTAGTAAACAAATAATTGGGTAGTTCAAAAACATTTAAAATTAGTTATTTTTTTTGTATTTAATGGTATTAAAAATACTAATCTAAATTGAGTTTTTTGGTGTAATAGCTAGAAGGTAACATTCGGAGGCAAGTGGGGAACGAAAGTGGCTTCATAGGAACAGTGACTTGTGAGTCAGAGTGAGTTGAATAACCTGCTTTGCACCGGATATATAGTGAAGCTAAACATAAATACTTTAACACACCTTCATTAAGTTGTTTAGACATAGTTAAAAAAATAATAATCATCAGAAGCTGACACTCTCATTTATTGTATACATTTTATCTTAAAAAATTATATTAAAACATGATAATAATTCAAATTAGAAGTATATTAACATTAAAGAGAGATAGTAAAAGAAAATATTTAAATTCCTCAACTGGCAATCGAACCAACAACCTACTTATTTAACCATCTCAAAACCAATTCACAGATATATAAAATTAAACGTAATAGTCAATTAAACTGTTCATCAGACGGTGTAACACCCACACCCGAGCTCTTAAAGGTATGCATGACAATCAAGTTCTTTAAATATAGTTAATGTGAATATAGAATACTTTAATTATGTATTGATAATAACATTACCATTTTTAGGCACTCTCAGAAACGATAATTAAGTTTAAATTGACATTAAATAAGTACACATTTACAAATGTCTTAATATAAGGTGATAGTTGAATGGATTCAAAATAAATTTATATACAAAAGTAATTCAATTAGATCATATTTTTAATATATATAATAACTATAATACATTAGCCTACATTCTTTTATATTATAGACAATGTTAATAAAAAGTTTTAGTGAAATTTTTACCAAGCTAAGTTCGAATTAATAACCATCACATATAATCAATACTGATGAACAAACTTGATCATGAAACAAAAGATT
>DWMZ01000700.1:0-20215 GCA_018249855.1 Eueides tales michaeli
CCAACATATAATATATGGATAGGAAATATAAACACTAAATTTATACGTTTGTATGTAACGTACTTTATTTATTTCAAATATATATTCTCATCGTCTTCGTATTTGGCTAAGTCTATCTAAAAGTGCAAAATAAAATATAATACTCTATTAGAATGATTCAAACATTAAATTAATTTGAGCAAGTTTTGTAACTTTTAAAGTAATATTGTTTCGAGTGCTTTTATGACTGTTTTAAGTGTTGACCTCATTTTGTAGCCATAAGATCTATTACCATTTCAATTTATAAAACAAAAGCTTTAAGCTTAGATGACACCAATGTTATTGGGTCAAGAGGGCATAATATTCTCCTAATTCACTAATTAATGCATAATTATGATAAATTATAAGGCCTGTCGTAGTACATGAACACAAGTATGCGAATTTTAACGTGACAGGTTATGGGTTCGATCCCCACTAGAGGAAATGAAATATTTAATATTTTAATATTATGAAATATTAAAATTTTAATATTTCATGTTTTCATTTCTTCAGTATAACAAGGCCAAAGACTATTACATAGTTATACTTATTTTTATGTATTTTTATATAAAATACTTTTTATATAAAATTAGTGCAAACTTAAGTCTGTCAGTTTATATCCACTGTACTTCCAGTTGACACACATTCCTGAAATTGGTACATAATTCGGTTGGCGACTCTGACTTGCACTTGAGTCGTTTTTATAAAATAGTATAAATTATTAGTATACAATAAACGTACACCATTGGCAAACTTTAATTTTCTTTTTTTAAATTGCAAGAGCGTAACGAGCAGGGAGCGATGTCCGCTATATAAATATATGTATAGGTCAGTATGGCAACTAGGCAAAGCGTGGCGTTGAGTTCCACCACGCAACACGTAATGCCTCAAATTCGGCGAAAAGTAGGGAACGGAACAAAGTGTATTAACAACTAAGATACCCAGTCTGCCTATGTCCGAGACACAGCGTAAATCTAAAAAAGCGTATATATATTTTTGATTAATGCACGAATAAACAGAATTATCATAACTTTAAATTTATTTTGCAGAGAATACTTTTTTTAAAGATGTCGGTCCTAATTTATTGCTCTTTTATTAGTTAAAGCGTTCATTGTCCAAATATTCAGCTTATTATACCTCCATTAAATTCAATGATTTGACTACTCTATTGAAAACCTATAACAATATCTAAAAAGAATCTGTTAAATAAATATGGTGAAGCGAATGAAAGAAATTTAATACAGATAATATTTTTCACTGGCATTATATTACTTCCGGTTTACACAAAATATTTTGCAGTAGTAGTGGGATTCATATGTTATAAGTTTTTTTTATTAAGACAATTAAGGGGATTTTTTTTATGCCGCATATCATTACATGAGGCCCGTCGTAGCGTAATGATACAATTTTTTTCTTCATTGGAAGAGATGAAATATTTCATATTTTCATTTCTTTGCTCGGGTTTCGAGGCAAACTGCGGCGTTGTGGTTCGTCACTCAACACGCAATTCCTCAAATTCGGCGGATAGTGGGAAACGGAACGGAGTGTCTTAACCCAAATCTCTGCCGATTCTTCCGAAGCCGAAAAAAATAAACATAATAGTTACACATGTGTATAGCATCTAATAGGTAATCTTGTTTTGTACGTTGTAAAGGACAAAATTTAAATACGGAATTTTGCGTGTAAATCCTTGTGCGTTCCAAATCTAACACGGGAAATGGGATTAAATAAGAAAGGGTGTATGTTTAGGTTGATTCTTCCTTGACTTTGCTGTTTTCCACACATATAATAAAATATGATTTAAAAAACAATTTTAGACGAAGCGTTCTTGTTTCTTTTCTGTATTGCCTGCTCCTTTTCATTTGATACTTTTATACTCATGTCTTGAGCTGCGGCGGATGTTTTGGAATAAAAAATAAATAAAGATAAAAGTCTTTATTAGAATCTGAAATAGCAAAGGTACAATAATTAAATAAACTCGATAATGACCCTTAATGGGCTGTGTTGCAGCCATTATCGCTCACCTCAATAGGACAAAAGTGATAACAAAATTCCAATACACATTGTCAATCTACATTTGTTAGTAAAGGATTAATGTTCAATGTGTTGTTGATCTTATTGTATAGAGAATAAGTTAATTATTTATGATGTTTTTTGGCTTTTTACACCTTGTAATATCCTGTAGTATATTTTCTGTGTTTCCTACGTAACCACGTTTGGAGTGCTTGCTTAAAATTTAATAAGTATAGTTGTCAACTAATAGTAGTCAGAGTTTTTAACAATCAGTAGTTGCGGGATTCGACCGCCTAATTCTAGGTCAGGGCTTAGAGATACTGTCCTGTAAGCTTTTTTAATCTTATGACCGAAGTCTCGGTGTGTAGACATATTTGTAGTGATGATTGTCCGCGCTTCTTGTGCCCAAGCGCTAGCTACCTACAGTAGGCTTTATAACCACGAGAGGTATATAATCAACTTCACGCTGTATTCCTCACATGGAGAGGGAACTTGGGAAGGTAGTGTTAAGTCACTCCGTTCCATTCCCCACTTTCCGCCGAATTTGAGGCATTGCGTGGTGAGTAGCGGAACTCAACGCCGCGAGGTGTACTGTTCTGATGCTCTCGGGATTCAGGCCTCTGTTGATTTTGGCCGTTAAAGTTTCACGTGACTGTTAAAGTTTAATTTATTATATATTACTAGGCCTAACATCTTTATTTCTGAGATTAAATTTAATGGAGTGCCACTCATGTGTACGAATGGAGCATGATATTTCAGTTTCCTTGTTGCTATCATCGCTTTGCGTTATTTGGTTGCAAAAGTTAGTGTTTGCTGTCGAGGAGAGTCTCGTAGGCAGTCTTTGACATATTTAAATTAAGGAGATTGTGAGATGGCCACACCATAACAGTACTTGTGGTTAAGTCAGCATATCGTTAAGGTTCAGAGCAGACATTCTTTATTTTTAAAAACAAGCTATTTCATTATTGTATATTCTTGGTTCGATCCCCACTCGAGAAAATGAAATATTCAATATTTTCTATGTATATATTTAATGTTTTCATTTCTTCGCTCTGGTAAAAAGAAAATGCGCGGGAGAAGTTAAGAAGTTAAGTCCAGTGTTAAGACCGTCCATTTCCCTTCTCCCATAAGATGGATTCGAACTCAAAATCGTAACGTTTAGAGACTATTACTGTTCCACTTCACCATGAGTGCAAGTCGTTTGAAGACGTTATATCATTTTTTTAAGTTTGATTTTTATAATGCTGTAGATAAAATTACAATATGTAAACAAATAACTTTAGTTTTAGTATATCCCTTTCCGTTATTTTGTTTATTATTCATGACTTTACAACGTTGTTGATTTTAGTTATTGCTGTAAAACTTTATTTACCACACAGTGAAATATGGAAACAAATTAAAAACGTAAAAATTCTAAATGTATTCTTTGTCTTTTCAGTTTTATGTGGCTTTATGCTGTATCCTGTCCATGGCAAAGTGGGCAGAGGGAACTTAGGAACCTAATGTTATGTCGCTCCATTCCCTTCCCTACTTTGCTCTAAACACGAGTTATTGCGTGTTAAATGGCGGACCTCAACCCCACGCCTTGCCTTGTTACCAGAGATTGAGATATCATTTGCTCGAGTGGGGATCGAACTCACAACCTGTCGCGTTTACAGTCACAAGCTTATGTCCCTGCGCTACGACAGTCCTCGATGTGATATTTCATAACTATTTTTTATACAAAATTTAACATAAATCACCGTCAACCACACGTATAAAAGAACGTACGGCCACGGTCTTAAAAACATTCTAGACCCGAACACCAAACGCCAGACACCAGAGACAGTCAGCTTACGAGTACTAATCTAGGAAAATACAAGATAATGAAATTGATAAATAATAGCTTAGTGAGGGAATACACTTAATACTCGTTTATTTTATCTTATATCTTTATACGAGGACACGGCTTAATTATTTCATAAAACTTTCATTGGAATGTGTTTCGGGGGCGATTAATTGGTCTATTAAGGTTTAATTTTTAGAAAATATCGTTTTGTCCGTTTTTTCAAACAGAAAGTTTATAGTAGCTTTCGGTGGGCGGCCAAAGAACCTGAAGACATTATTTCGAGTCCTGATGCTGTCTCTAGTTTGATATTTTTTTCTTTTCTTTAATATGTTTTTTGAATTTAAATATAATTTCCTAAAATATTATTTACTAAAAAGGGTATTTCAAATCGGTATTTCGAAAATTAGACTGCTCAGGATAACGGAATATCTTTACATTAAGCATATCTATATAAATAGTACTAATGAATGATATCTATAGAACGAACGAAACTTTTACAGACTGATGGAAATCGAATATTATAAATGCTTTAAATATTTTTATTTGTTAAAATGTTTACATGTAAAACTCCCAAAAGTCGCTTCATTATTTTTAAACGCATTTAAATGAAAATAACTTGTAGAACACAGATCATGTGAACATTTCAGCGAGTCGGGTTATATTTTTATTTACCATTTTCACAATAGTTGGACTTGTTACCAGATACATTTGCTTGATCCTTGTTAATCGGTTGATACTTCAGTTGTTTTTTTTTAATTTCATTGTTTTAGTAAGCTTAAAGTTATTTGGTGGCTATTTCCGTTTTTGTTATATTGAAATTTTTGTCCTAAGTACTTAAGCGAATCATAACCGAGCAAAGCTTGCACTCGCACGCTACGCTACGCTTAGTAGAAACAGTGAACTTTTTGTGAATTATTATTAAGTTAAATGTCAAACTCAATTAAAAAAATATCGCATTTTGGAAAGTGTCATGTCATATCATATACGATGAAATAACGTGAGATAAAAATGATATATTTTTTTATCAGCATGCAAATTTTTGACGCAGTTTATTTCTTTTCCTCCTACCTGCATTGATTTATGTCTTTTACTACTTATTAGTCATTTTTATGTTATACATGTTCATTATTAATTATACGTTTTCAAGAATCAACTAATTTGTAATTCCTTTGTATATTTAAATAACCCATCGCTGACCCATTTAAATTTATACCGAGCTGCTTTTGGCAATTTAATTAGATTTTCACTGTTAATCCTAATGAAGGGCTTGCTTCTTTCTCTTTTTATTTTTATACAGTGTATATTTTGTTATTTCACATCATTTTATTAGGTTTTATTGGCTTCATTAATAGATTTATAATTAAGATAAATTTTAGCTAATTTTACTATTCTATAAGTAAATATCGTGAAGAATTGAACCAGCATTCACAGTTTACAAACAGTAGGTATCACTGCGTTATACATACAAACTAAGAAGTACCTGCAGATATAATTCTTAAAACAACTTGAAATCACTGTACATGTATCCTTAAGTATTATTAGAAACGAAAAATCAAGAAAAATCTAGTCTACCTAATCCTTTTTGTAAGTTCAATATATATTCAATTATTAACCCAATTGACACAGAAAGACGTTTTTATTTTTTCTCATTACAATATAACGTATAGTAACTGTGGGGTAATTCTTTTTTCATATATTTAGTGACAAACGTGATTTCAATATAAATCAATTGACGTAAGAATCATCAAAACTGGTGAAATCAACTTAGACTTATAAATACATTATTGTCCTTTTTGTCTTGTGTACATTACAACATATATTATTTAATAAGAAACATATATCACTAAATCTTAACATTAGTTTTTCATAATTTAGAAAGTACATACTTTACGAAGTTAAATGTAGTTGTACTTTACGTAACTTATACAAGCATACTTGGAAAACAGCTTATATATAATTGTTAGCGTTGTGTCTTCTAAATGGCTGGCAGTTTAAGATTATATAGAGTGTCAGCTACTTTCCGTTTGTTTCTTAGCACACGACGTATGTTGCGAAAAAGAAGAATGAAATTAAAAATAACAGCTATAGACAAAATTTTTAAGATTAATGAGATCTTTAGGTTATAATATGAATTTATAAAATGGAAAAATATTAATAAAACTAGCTACTCAGTAAATGAATGATGCGAACCTGAACCCTAAAAAAATTTACACGTAGAATTTTTCGTCGGTTAAAATGTGTTTATTTAAAGGTTTTGTTTTCAGTTGTTTATATATTCACATTGTTTTACATACTATTTATACAAATATTTTAAATAGAAAAGTCATTCGTTCATTAATCACGATATCCTAATTACTTTATAAGACTTTTTAATTAGTTTATTGATTGTGGGCAGCAATAGCTAGTGTATAATTTATAAAAATTGTACACCAAAAATAAGGCAAAAGAAGTAAATTTCAATAAAGACTATGTGTGATTGAACGTCACGTCGTTTCCAGTTTTATTGCTCCGCCATCCGTTCCTTCCTTTATTATGAATATTTCAATTTATTTCGCCGGTGGCTAACGTTTTTGTAGTTTGCTTTTGATTGACTTTTATCAACTGTAAAAAGAACATTATGGCATACGTGGTATCGTATATTTATATAAAAAGCTACTTTTTGTATTATCCATGATTGATTCCATATGTCTCCCGCATTTTATGGTTACAGCGAAAGAATATAGTGATATCTTAATCCGTATCTTATATATATGTCAATATTCTACAAAATATATATATTTTTCGCACATAGCAGGATCACCAGAGGGATCATGGGACCCTAGTGTTAACACTACCTTTCCTTATTTTCAGCTTATTCTGCTTGAAGAGGCATTGTCTGTTGAGTGGTGGCCCTTGGTCTCAATACCAGAGCGGGGTAAATGAAAATATTAAATATTTCATTTCCTCTAATAGGCATCGAGCCCACAACTTATCGCATTCACTGTCGCTTGTGTCCCTGCGCCTCGGCAGACCTCTATTATAAATAAAAATATGTTATATTTATCTTAACACTGTATACCGTATTTAACAACGAAGCAGATAAAACCTACTGCCAAGACACTCCGTTTCCCACTTTAGAGTTACATTAATTAATCCAAAAATACTCAATTCCTTGATTAGGAATCCAACAAACAACTGTAGTAGCCTTCACTCAGACAATATCATATGTGATTTGGCACAACAGCCTTTACTTGTCTAAACTTATAATAAATATATAGCTGATCGCCGCTTGAACGTGGAAGATATATTTAAAAACATGAGGTCGTTTATTAATGTAATAGTACCCAAAATAGTAATTTTTAAAATTGTTAAATTAAACAATTTTAACCGAATTGCGTATATGTGTGACAATCGCCTGTGAACTCGTAATGCCCTAAATTCGGCGGAAAGTGGTGAGCAGAACGGGGTGTGTCCCTTGTTTTCTCTGTGTACTCTGCCAGGTGTAGAATACAGTGTAAAGCTGCAAGCTTTTTTTTAAGGTTCCATATTTGCTACCATGGGAACCGTAATTTACGACAGATACAAAAGATTGCCTGAAAGAAATTGCCTATTCCAAACAAGACCGACTTTTGCGTGTCACTTGTACTTACTTCCTTTCTGTGGTTTTTATTTTTTTTTAACTTAAGAATTTGCACTAAAACTTAATAACCTGTAAAAAATATCACTCCATTATGTCCCTTTCGTCCGTGTCGGATTGATCGACAAAAATGCATGATTCGTGCAGAGTGTGTAGTCAACAGTGCACTTTATCCAGATTAGGCAAGATTCAAATTAAAATATTTTTATTCAAAATAAGTTTCAAGCTTTGTTTTTTGAACGTCAAACAATTTACCACCAGTTCACCAAAGTTACTGCCTCAGACCTGAGAAGAACCAGCGAAAGAAACTCAGAGGGACATGTCTTTTTTATAAGTAACAATGATACATTTGAAATAGTCTGGAGCAAGTATTTCATTCTCAAGCGTTTTGTCATTTATAAAATCGTTAATATGGTAATAACCTTTAACACATATACGTCTTTTCACATTTTTTTTTCTATGATAAAGAAAGTTTTCGGACGTTTTCTGGGATCCTATTGTAAAAAAATTACAGACTAGATGCAATCCAATTACAGGCGCACAGTTAAAGCCTATTTCTAGTATTAATATTACGTACATCACTGATTTTAGTAAATTTAATAATATTTTTTTAAGCGTTTCCCTTAAAAAATCTATAGGGCCTAAGTAATAAATTGCGCGAATAGCTCGCTTCTGACAAAGATTGACTTATACTTATAACATTAGACAGAACAAAGTTTGGGAATCTAGCGGCCAACCTTCAGGATTCAAGAAGCTTTCAAAGAAGAAAAACAATTATAATGATAAGGCTTTCGTAGTTAAGTGTCACAACGTCTTACTCTGAACTCGTTCGTTCTGGGTTCGATTCACTCTTGATAACAAAACAAGGCGCACACTTCGACCGTCCAACACACGATATTTGTTAAAATCTGTTGGTTCCCTTAAATCTTAGGCTGAAAAAATCTCATTATAAGCCGTCAATCTTTACTCGTACAGTTTTCCGAATGAAATGTCTAACCCATGTATCTTCCTTTCAGCTTCCTAATAAGGACACAAATTTTACAGGAATATTCCTGTATATATATATATATATATATATATATATATATATATATATATATATATATATATATATATATATATATATATATATATATATATATATATATATATTATATATATATTAAAGTTATCCTTATTCAATCTCGATGATCCTATTAAATTGGTTCAGCTATCACGAAGTTTGTTATTATTGCTATTGTTTAAAGCGCCGTTACTTCAAATTGTAGATAGGAAAGTTGATTATTCTGACTTGTTTCGCGATAAAAACCCACGATAAAGATATTTTTGGTCGTAAAATTAACAGTACATATTACGTTATTATCATATTTTTTATTTTTTGTTAAATCATTGAACTTATTTTTATTCAAGTTTCCTTCGTATTTGCGACAGAGCTTAAAGCCACATTTCGTTTCACTACTCAAGGTAATGGCGATATTTCGGATATTCTCTTTTAAATAGGTAATATATTGTCCATACTGATATTACAAAGCTGGAGTGTTTTTTATTTTGGAAGTTACTGATTCAGATTTTAAAAAAACATATCTTGGATTGTCCATATATCGAAAGCAATATTCAATCATGTTGACATGTATGTAACCTCTTCATCTTGGGCATTTAAAAAGGGCTATAACTTATCTATACTAATAATATTGGAAATTCGAAATTAACTTTGTCTGTCTGTGACTTGATCAAGGCCAAACTGCTAAGCTAAGATATTTAAAGGTCTTGGGATGAACATAGACTACTTTTTTGTGTTTTCCAGTTATTTCGTTTTAGCGAAAATGTCGACAAAATGGGATTCCTGAATGCTTGTGGCTTGTGGCGTGCGCTAGCTCAACCTCATGAGATACATGAAGACAATATTCTATAAAAACATTGTCCATAAAAATATCTATAAAGATTAATAGTTAAACTCATAGTAGTTAAACTAATAGTAGAAGAAGGCAAATAGCCTTAATTTGCGAAAAGAAACAAACAAAAGAATTACTTTAATTATAAATTCATATTCCATTTAGTCTTAAAAACTATGTAGGTCATATAAAATTTAATTTACTTAGAAATATATATTTTGATTGGTTCTTTTCGCTTATTTGGAAAATAGATTTATTACCATTATTTAAAATTTATTCGTTAGTTAAATATTTTATTTCGTTTCAGTATAGTGTTTTATTTTGTTGTTAGTTTACTATTTTATTTGTCAAATAAAATAAATGTGGGCGTAGCAGCAGGCGGGTCGCTGGTAAGATATATGTCAAACCATTCTCAGTTTGAGCCCGCGCTTCTTGATTGGTTTGGTATTCAATTTTTTTATACGCTTAGTTGGCGTTAACTGATATTAAGGTAATGAAAATGTGTACTTATTTAATGCGAGTTAAATTATAATTGACTTTTCTGAGTTTAACTGTAATATTTTGTATTAATCAACTTCACGCTGTATCCTGCACAAGACAAGGTAGGCAGAGGTGGTGGGCAGACTTGGGAACCTAGTGTTTCCTACTTTTTGCTGAATTTAAGGCATTGAGTGGTGGAACTCAACGCCGCACTATGCCTTGTTGCCAGAGCGAAGAAATGAAAACATGAAATATTTAATTTGAAAATATTTAATATTTTATTTCCTCGAGTGGGGATCGAACCCAAAACCTGTCGGTTACAGTTACTCGCTTGTGGCGCTGTACCATGACAGGCCTCAATATTTTGTATTATGGTAATAATATTGGCATATGTATTAATTAAGCCACTTGAAAACTAATTGTAATAAGGTTGAGGATTGTCATTCGTTTTTATCTATTTTCGCTTTTACAATAAAGATGAACGATGTTCTTACAGATTTTTATCTCAGCTTCGATTATACCAAGTTTAGTACTTCCACACAAGATAATATATATTTTTTTTGTTCAAGCAATTTCCTAGGAAAAGATAGGTTTGGTGAAGTCCTAATCAGAAATGACTAAAATGTAACTAACTTTAATGTTTTTACGCAAACGCTTTATGTAACGATTTGTAATTTTTCTAATAAAATGGAAATGAATCAAGTATTCAATCACTATAAAATACTTTTATTATGTCATAAAATAAAACGTAATATTGTCTACTTAAATACAATTTTTTAACGTCTAAGCCGAGATTTATGACAATTTGAGATGGTTCCTTCTAAAGTTAATGGATATTTAACTGTGTCATAAACAACATTTTTTTCTAAAAAATAAATTGGACACAAAGACAAAAAATACCAAATATTATATAATGCCTATTGACCGCATCATATTTTTTTTTTCCAAAATTATGTGATTTACATACAAAGTATATAGCTTGATTAAACATAAGTTTACGTTCAGAAATGTAAGCTTTTGGCTTAACCAAGTAGCACAAGTAAGTATGCTGCACAAATATTTGCCAGAAATATTCTATAGTTTTATTATTATATACGTAACGGCTGTGTTTTTGATTCTTGTTGTGAAGACTAAACTATTTTTATTTCAAAAAGTAATTATAAAAAATATAAAGCTTGGAGTTCCGCCGTTCAACAGACAATTTATCGAGCACAAAGAAATAGTAAAGAATATAGCATGTTAATGCTACTTTTCCTCTGCAACATATAATGCGAAGTTATAAGAAAAAGTTCAAACACCAAAGTCCCACCCAACTGAGTAGGAAATCCTTAGTGAGAAAAAGGCGTATAATGTTAATATAATATACTCTCAATATTAGGTATACCAAGAAAACGAGGACAAGACTTGAAACAAAAAATAGATATTACGTATTCGATTGGCAACTTCCATTAAGCTACCGAGAGGAAGTTCCAATGTACGAGTAGACGTCATTCGTACTATATTGTATATTATAGTCTATAATTATCATTTTTTTCTTTTATTTTCGATGAATATTTTGTTATATCTATCGAAATATTAACAGAAACTGTAAAAGATTAATAAAAAACAGCTCTTTTTTTGTATAGCACGATAAACAGAGAAAACCCAGCGTTAAAACATTCCAAGCATTGAATTTTATGCTTCAAAATTAGGTGAAAGGTAAGTAAATTTTTGTCTAATTCTGGAGACATTGATTGATCTAGAGAAAATAATGTATTTGATCTGGAAATATGCCCTCGAATGGGAAACAAACCGACGCACCATCGCATAGCTATATAATGTTTTTTTTCTGAGTAAGTATATTTTGTATCATTAAAATTTTAAAAATTATTAGTAAATGATTTGTACCATATAGGAACTTAGAAACATTTACTGCTATTTAGATTGTTCACGCTAATAGATTAATAAGGCAACCATTGTTTGGTCTGATAACGAAATAAAAGTTTTCTTTTATGTGCTATAAAAAATTATTGTATTAGTTTCAATTTTGTTTTTTCTTCGGTGCTGATTCTTTCGTTAGAGTTGTTAAAATATATTTTTGGATAATAGCACATAATCTCTTATCCACCTTACCCTTGAACGACCTAAGTAAACCGAATATAATAGCTAAGGTTATATTGGTAGTTAAAAAAAATTGGAAATTGGATACTAATATGGATTCATGGCCCTCGTAACGCAATGAAACAGCATCTGCGTATAAAAACGGTGGTTCTTGATTAGGGAGAATAATTAGGTATATTTTAACTCTTTCTATTTTTCAGCTTTACTCTATATCCCGCACATGGCAGGGTAGGCAGAGTGAACTTGTGAACAAAGTGTCTCAACGACACTTTGTTCCGCTTCTTACTAAATTGTTTCGATTTGGCCATTGTGATAGTCAAAGTGCATCGTTACGTGTCGCTAAGTGTTGTCGGTTTTTAGTATTTTGGTCCAGAGTATTTTTTAAACATTACCTGATTTTACTTAATAAAAAATAATAGTAAAATTTTTAGTTGCAAGATTATAGTTTTGAGCAATTGTATTTGTGTCACGGAGATTTGTAAAAATTTCCCTACAGAGATTCTAGAAAATGATTGGAAACATTCTAGACCTGGGACCCACTTTTAAAAAAATGATATTCCAAGCACACTACACTGGAGGACCTCATACAGAGAGCTCATTCAGAGAGGAATTCTGGGCAGTACACGGGGCAATTAAGAAGTCATTATTTGATATAATCATTATGCCAAATGATAGCCGAATGCCACCTCAGTCTACCCGTGGTCACGGACTGTAAGTGTTCGAAATGTCGGGTTTCCACAAATGTTTATATACCAATTTAAGCGATTAATTCGTTTAAAATTTTCAATCGCGAAAATCAAAAATATAATTATCAGGTATTTCTTCGTCGCCAGAATGTGGAAAATACAATATTAAATTTATAACTCCGTTGAGAGAAAACTGTCACCTTGACCTTGAACTCTCGATCTGCTTCAACAGCCTCTAATGACGTTTTTTTTATTTTAATTATATATCAATTATAATATGTTCATAAGACAATGTAAAATATTACTATTATAGGAAGTGCTATTTGTCAACCATGCAACGAAAACTTAAAGCTCACATTGTATCCCGCACATGGCAGTGTAGACAATGGAAAGTTCGGAACCTAGTGTTAAGATGTTTCGTTAGGTGCCCCACTTTCCCCCTAAATTTGAAGCATTAGGTGTTGAGTGGCTGAATTCAACGCCGCGCTGAAGAACTCAGACCGAAGAAATGAAAATATTAAATATTAGATTAAATAATATTGAATTACAACTATTAATATAAACTTTAACGGATACTTGAAATATTTTATTTAAAATTACTTTTGTAAATCAAGCTTCAACTCATATACATACCTTATTGTTAGTTATGTTTAATATATGTAAATATCATATAAAATGGTACAAGTACATAATACTTAAAAGTAGAAGCGCTGAATTACATTTCTGAAACGAAATCTTTGTTCGTCTAGAAATTAAAATTAAACTTTTTCCATACATATTTTGTAATGCAATATAATTGAAGTTTGCAAAGCAACATATTCAGAATTTATACAATGGGTAGATATTCTTGATGTATTATTCTTTTCATTTCCTTCGTGTTAATTTATTTTATTTTGATTGGACGGTTTTTTACTTTTTGTTTTCCGCACGTCGGCTATATGTGTAGTTAGTTTGATATCAGAGTGGGAAATTGCAAATAACTCGATCCATTCAGAAAGTCACGAATTCGTGACTAATTACAGTCAAAGATTTTGCCAAGGTGGGCTTTGAGGGCACCTGGTGTTTATAATTTAAGTGTTAAACAGAACGGAGTGTCTTAACATTAGATTACTAAGTTCCCTCTGCTTACCCTACCATATGGGCTTCGATGTAAAGCTAAAAAATAAGCCTTTTTAAAATAAACTAAATTAACCGGATTAAAATAAAACTTTTTATTTTTCACGAGCAGACTACCCGTATTCACGGCAATGTGTTTTGGTCACATCGAGTTCGCTATAAATCCAGTTAAATATGTTTCATTTAAATGTATAATAATATCAAAGATCTTATTAAAATGAAGCCTCTCATATAACTATACTATATATAGATAAAAAATCATTAGAAGAAAGCAAAATATTTATACCCAAAACAAATATTTACTGAGTATAATTAATGAATTATACTCAGTAAATATTTGTTTTGGGTCTAATATTTTGCGTGAAATGGTGAAAACAGTTATGTTTGTATTTAGTAACAATATGTACATATATATTAGTATATATGATAGATTGCATTCTGTTGTTGAAATAACAGCTTGAAATAACCTCGGACCAGGTCACCGTTCTGATAATAGGGATCACTGAGGCATGTTGATTACAAAGCTGGGGGAACGCTGAAATAATAACAGTTATTTTAATCTATTCTATGCATTGAGTAAGTTAACTAATATATATTTCCTTTTTTGTTCTTTATATGACTTTTTTTTATGGAGAAAAACGGCAAACGAGCGTGGGGGTCACGTGATGATAAGTGATCACCGCCACCCACGGCCTCGTGTAGCATTAGAGGAGCTTCAGGAGCGTTCCCCATCTGTAAGGTGTATGGGCACCGGGGCCCGGCATTACCCAATGCGAAACGCAGTGGCCAAAGCTACTACTTAACGCCAGTTTTAAATGCCGGGGGTGGTAACAATCCGGTCGAGTCTGCCCATGCGTGTTGCCATTGCTCACAACATGACTTTTCCACTCGTAAACTGTGTAAATGATACAAGCTTTCTAGAAATAGAAATTAGCATTCTTAATGTTTTTTTTTATTTTATTCCACACTTAGCAGAGAAAAATATCATTTTTAAATATATAAAGAATAACAGGACAGGATTCCAACTCGCGTTGCGCTAAGAGCCGTTCACTTTTATAATTTGCAAGGATTCAAATCCCGCTACGTTCAAATTTTTATACTTTTCTTTCTATATAAAGTAATAACACAAGATCGTTCACTTTTAAAATATTAATTAAATCATTGCTCTCTTCTCTCTCTTCTCTTTTGAGACGAAATTGATCCGTAACCCTCGTGCGTTTAGTACTGTGCTGTTCGATTTTTGTATTTGTTTCTTTCACCTTTTGAAATATACTCACGAGTATATAGATATTGATAACTTACTTGTACAGATGGTTTTGCTTTGTTTAATTACTTTAATTTCAACGAATCTACAATTTAACGACTTCTATTTACGATTCTACGACTTCAAGTATTAAAAGATTAAAAGGCTTAATTACTTTAGATAACCGTAATTCAATTGACGGTCTAAAAATTTATTTTCATGTCTACAAGCATGTCTTTTTTCCTTAGTGCAGTGAGTACGAGTGACTTAATTGAATTGTAAATTTGTTTCTCACTCGGGAAAATTATATATTTTTAATTTTTTTTCTCGCTATAACAATAGGTACGATAATCGATACCCACTTTAGGGAAATAGATTCCGTCTATCTACATTTATATAAAAATTATATATATATATATATATATATATATATATATATATATATATATATATATATATATATATATATATATATATATATATATATATATATATATATATATATATATATATATATATAAAGATGAATTATTTATTTTACACTTCGTCTTGTATGGCACTGCCACTTGTTAAATCTGAACTCTAATTGACCATTTTCCATTGATTCTTATGAACAATCATAACGGTCCAGCTAAACTATAAAAAATAATTAAGTATAGCATTTATTAAAGATGTGCAGCTTGATAGAGATTTTTATTGATTTTTAAAATAAATTTATGAAATGTCTGTTAAAGAAATATAAACTATAATATTGCGGCTGTGGATGTTGCGGCATGATTTTAAATTTGCTACAGGTTGACGCATCATACGTGGTAAAGGAGAAACCACTTTTTTTGTAATTTTCGTGTGTATCAAGGTTTAAGGGAGAAATTACGGTATTGATTTTGAGTTTAAGTTGGGCTGTCGTTAGAGCTATCTATATCTATGTATATAAAACATCATTTTAGAGTAGTGATAGTGAACATAATGTGGTAGTAGAATGAAAAATTAGATATCAGAAAAAACGGGCGTGTGTTATAGGTTGATACGTTTATGTAGGTGCTTATATTTCTTTAACACGTTCACTGTGAGCCTATTTTTGAAGAAATTTCAGCTGGTGCGGTTGAGGTCGAAATCACTCCATCCCTAAACATCCTTGTAGCGCAGGTGAAGCCTTTTCTACCTCATGTTCCAATCGCTTGGTAAATGTGTTGTAATTTGATCAGTAACGTGATTCGATGTTTAGTTCAATGCTGAAACTACTTATATTGTTTTGTTTTAACTACACCTAGCTTCGTCCCGGGTTCTGACTTTTAGCTTAAGAGAAAACACCTAAAATACATTTGTGGTCGTTTAAGACCTCAAAACGCACTGAATTGGGCGGCAATAGTGATGATTTTATATCGATGAATATCCATGTCAATGCTATATTTCTATTACCTTTTTATATTGTTATAGTGCAAAAAAAGGATGGGGTATTGTTAAATAATATACAAACTATTCGTTCATTTAAATTTATTCTCTTTCTCTTTTTTCTGAACCTTATTGTAATCACTTTGCATGTTGTTTGTTAAAACAATGCAAGCATATAGCTTTCTTAAAAAGACAATTTTTTGTTGTTAGTATTTGAATTCACGTATATCCGAGATTCACCTGAGTTTTTACTGTGTATTCTTTTTCTTTATGTTTAGGATAAAATCATCTCTCTCAACAAATATATAGCTAAGAATTTTCACTCTCCTTGTCTGATTTTGAATTACTAAAAAGTATTTTAAACTTTTACTGCACTCTTTATGAGTTCGTTTCTCCATATTTGTCTAATTTTATAACAGACCAAACAAACAATATACATAAGAATTTAACAACAATAACGAACAAACATTTAACACGACATATTATATTATATTGTGCAAAGAAACGTGTCCAGTATCGACTATGGTAGCTGCACTAAAGTCGACTTAACTGCTCCCAAATCGCCCGCGCCACATACTGCTTAAGGTGGAAATCGGCCTCAACCCGCACTTTATTTAATAATGTTGTGTTAAGTGCGTTTTAGGCTTATTTCGACCTCAAATGTTTTTTTTTTATATTAATGAGTCAATGTTTCGCACACGTAAAGATATCTATATTTGTCTTTGTCATATATCATGCCGTTGACTGTAATCGGCTACCGCACCAGAGAGGAAACACGACTTTACGAAGTATATAAAAAAAAACTTTACGAAGAATATAAAACAGTAAAAAAATAAAACCTTAGCTAAAGTTCTTTAATATTATGGGCAATTTCAATGTTTTACGCTCAGTTATAACAGTAAAGAAGGGTTTTACATGAAATTAATTTAAACGGATTAATAGCGTATATGTTTTTTAAACATTTTTTCTGATTAAATTTAAAATGAGTATTAATCACGAAAATCAAAGATATTTTTAAGTAAAATAGAGTGTTTTATATACTTAAATGTTTCAACAAAAAAAAAGATAGAGTGATAAAAAATGTAATAGAACACGACAAACGTAAGCAACGCATCCTACGTAAGGGAAACGCCGCCGTATTGTAGTCATTTTCATGCGTATCAAGATTCGTAATTAATACAATTTTGCCTCGGGGCGTAGAATCTATCAGTTGCATATAAAATATTAGTTAAAAGTGAACCTTAAACAGTGTTCGAAGAAAATATGGTGTGACCAGATGCTGCTCTTGGCATCTGGCATCATCTCATTATCCTGATAGTGGGAAATGTAACTATTTGTGCGTGCTTCACGTTGTTAAAGTACCAACATTTTTTCCTTTTTAAAAACTGCTAATGGTGTAGAGCACCTTCGTTTCAAGCAACTTGCAAAGCAATTCGGCTACTTAAATACGATATCTACAAGTCTGTACTTGAGGAATCAATCTTGCGTCACTGACAGTCCCTGTAGTTTGTGCCATCGCAGATCCTTTAAAATTATGGGAATAATACAAAAAAAAACTCAGAAGATTTTTACGTACACTTAGGCGTAATGCGGAAGGCAATATCAGTCCAACTGGCAAAAAGACCAATTAATAATTCCCTTTGTTCTATGCAGGACATTGTATTTTCGATTGGAGGCAATTACTTACAGACTACTATTTATCTGTTCCCTTAGCAGGGTCCAGTTAAACACACATTAATTGAAAATATATAGCTAAAAAAATACTGTGTTAACGAGTAGATTACTGTTGTTAACACGCAATGTTTAAAATCCAAATCGATTTAGACAGTACAGAAACATCGACATGTACTATTACTTGAAATTATAATAAAGCAAAATTATTTCAGGATTGCTGCCTTATCATATAGGAAGAGTCTACCATGTGACATAAAAAGGCCATAGAGACCGTTAATAGAACGTTGCAGTACATTCGTCGAAAAGCCAGCCTATGGGCTATATTACAATTCGATTATCCGTCGATTTCAATTTTACGAGTAAGTCGACTAACCAGGCAAGTCCACTGATCAAATCAACGCCCCTTTAAATTATTTTTATTTACGGCCCAGATGGAACAACTAAAATTATCAATCAATTTGAGAGCGTGAGCTTAATAGTTGTTCATATTCACAAAAAGTTTCAGAAATATTATTCATATTCAAATATTTTTATTTAAAATAAGAAGTTACAAGCTTCGTTTTTTGAACGTTAAACAATTTACCAACAGTACACTAAAGTTACTGCCTCAGACCTGAGAAGAACTGGCGAAAGAAACTCAGCGCGGAACATGTCTTTTTTTTAATCAAAATTTTACATCATATAATAATATGACAATGATACATTTTAACCAGCCTGAAAATTCTCGGACGTTTTCTGGGATCCTACTGTAAAAGAGTCACCCTGTCCCATAGAAGAATTACAGACTCGATGCAGTCGAGTTACAGGCACACTAAGTTAGCCTATTTCTAGTATTAATATTATGTACATCACTGATTTTAGTAAACTTATTAATATTTTTCTTGACATACATAATATATACATAATATATACATTTTCAAAAATGTATTGAGATGCAACGGTCAATATGTTAATCTTTTTAAACATCTCTCTTAAAAATCTTTAGGGCTTAAGTGACAGATTGCGCGAATAGCTCGCTTCTGCAAAATAAAGATTGACTTAATACCGGCTGCATTACCCCAAAGTAAGATGCCGTTTCCTCATCAGTCAAAAATCTAATTTTTTTACAGCGAAAGCTGCAGAGTTCAGTCTATTCGCCAATCTATCAATATGAGGTCCTCACTGTAGTTTCAAAAGCCTTCCTCAATTCAAAAGCCTTCCTCAAGTCAATAAATATACCCAGAGCATATTTTTTGCTAATGGGCAATTTTACACTTTTATCCTCAGGTGATATCAGACAAATTCTGCCTGTTTTAAATCGAGGGATCAGGCCTGATAAAATCAACTGGTGTGATGCTGGTGAAATCGTGTTTTTACTACGCATACCACTTCCCCGAGGGCGATTTACCCGATAATTTTCCGTTTCAATTTAAATGTACTTAATTCCCTGTGGGACAAACGATTAAAAGAGTGGTTGTTGTATACATGGACAACTTTATGTTGCTTTTCCCGAAAAAGTAATGTTTCAGATCTGTGTATATTGGTCATTGGGAGAATATATATATATATATATATATATATATATATATATATATATATATATATATATATATATATATATATATATATATATATATATATATATATATATATATATGTATATAAGAATATCTTGTTTGTCCGGCAACATATTCAATGCAAAAAAACAGACATACGATAGGGACGAGAAACAAGCACAAAGTTGTGACGCCTAGTTAGTCGCCTCCAAAAAGTAAATAAATAATTTATGGGTCTGAGTATACGTATCTATCTCTATCTAATAGTATTCCGCAATGTATTTTGAATTTGCCACTGGAGAAAGTCAAAGTAAATGCTAAAGCAAACTAAAAATGCTTACTATTCTATCCAAGAATTTTTGAACGATAAAAATGTATTTAATTAAGATCATTTGAATTTAATGTTGGATAGTCACCATTCTATTAAACAAATGTAACCAATATTGAAAAGAGCAACTTTTGAATTTCATGGCGGCTTTTCTCAGCCGAACCGCATTTCAAGCCGATGGTAATTTTATGTTCATTCGACGATTCAAAAGTGCTTGCAAAAGCCTACTTGAATAAAGAATATTTTGAATTTGAATTTAAAATGGCCTAGGCGAATACAGGATATTGTAATTTC
>DWMZ01000701.1:0-20209 GCA_018249855.1 Eueides tales michaeli
TTTTTTTTTTTTTTTTTATTTTTCACGCTTTCATTGATACGTGTGTAGTTACTTTAGGGACAGACCTGAAAGTTTGTACAATTTAAATTATTATCAGTGAATGAATAATTATGCAATGTGGATAATGATTAAGTTAGAATTTCACTGCATGGATATTTATTACAGTTTTCGGAGTATAATAATCAGACAAAATTTGGCATAGTTGAATAATATACCAATATAATGACCTTGATTCATCTTTTAAAAAAGTTTTTAGTCTGCATAATAATAGAAAAATTATAGAATGAAACGGAAAGTGGTGGGGGGAGGGGGTCCACAATAATATTCATATTTTTGTTTACTGTTATTTTTTACCTTCATGTTATTAAATTATTTTTTACTTTTTAGTTTGATGTACTTCTTTTAAACTATATTAATTAAACAACAGAAGGATCCATGTTGTTACTAATAGTAGGCATAATTTTTTTGGTAAAAGCACACCCAGCCCCATCCACACACCCACCCCCAACCACACGCCCACCCCACGTGGGGTGGGCGTGGGGTGGGCATGGGATAGGCGTGGGGGGTGGGCGTGTGTGTGTGGGTGGATGTGAGTGGGGGTGGGGGGTGGGCGTGTGGTTAGGGGTGGGGTGTGTGGGTGGATGTGGGTGAGGGTGGGTGTGGGCGTGGGGCTGGGTGTGCTTGTGTGCGTGGGAGTGGGGGTGGGCGTGTGAGCGGGCGTGTGGGTGGCCGTGGGGGTGGGCGTGGGGCTGGGAGTGTACATTGTACATTTGTGTTAAATTTTACTTAATATATATGTGCTTAAAGTTATTTTTTAAACTTTTGTATACTTTTACAATTTTTAATTTCTTTTGATAAATTGTTGTATAGCTGAACGCCTTCAATTGTTATTTTTCTTTTGCCGTAATTGAGTGTTCTAATCGCTGAAAGATCTACGTTATTTCTATTTCTCGAATAATGTTTGTATTTTTTTTGTGTGAGTGTGATGTTCTTGTTACTGTTTTTCTTATCAATATGCATGTATTATATTCATAAAAATTTTGTATGTTAAAAAATCCTGTCCTTTTATACATGAGATCCGTGGCAGTAACCCTATTGAGGTTGTACATCGTTTTAATAATTTTATTTTGTATGATCTCCAATCTTTAAGTACATATTTTTGTACAATCCAATGTAACAAAAGAAAAAAAACAGGTTTTATTGGAACAAGTACTTTTATACTAGGTGGTATTTTGATGTGACATTAAAGGAATATTAGCATTAATGTTTAGTTTTTTCTTTTGCGATCAAAATATTCTAAGTTTACAAACTGTAATAAAATCTTTGATTTTCGCGATTATTACACATTTTAAATGAAACAAATTTTACCAAATTAATTGCGTATATAGATTTCTATACATTTTTAGAAACCCGACGTTTCGAACACTTTGCAATAGCTTGTGGTAACAGATAGACTCAGGTGGCATCCGTCTGACATAATTATTATATGAAACTGCCTGCCTTTTCTTATAATAAGCAGCAAATCCCTTAATATGCTGTAAAAGTGTCGGCTGCCTAGAGAGACGTTGTCAAAAGACCAACAAGCTACCCACATTTTCTATGATATTTTAACAACGCTGGCGGGCAACTGGCAACTTCTTCTGATGAAGGAAAGTCTTCACCTGTCGAAACTCGTCCCCTAGGTGTTCAGTTTTCGCAGGGCTAGATATCTGAATAGGGTGGTGATAAGATTTACCATTGAGGTATCTTTTGGTGTACGTGGGTTTCTTATAAACTGTGTGGCCTATTGTGTCGTTAGGATTCTTTATGACTAAAACAACAAAAAAAGCTGAAGAATTATTTGCCTGTACTTTACAATAGTCCGTGGTGGAGTACTGTAAAGTGTTCGAAACGTCGGGTTTCCAAAAATATTTAAAAGTCAATATACGCGATTAATCCGTTTAAAAGTGTTTTGTGTGTTTTAGTTTTCCTCCCTTCTCCTTTCTTTTAGTTGTTATTCATATACATCAAGAAATTGCTTGAAATTAATATGTCCGGGATTATTAACGATTCCCACTTCAAGTGCATATTTCTCTAGTTGTATCCACAAATAATTATCGCCTCCTACATAAGCTGACTCTGATAAAAGATGCTACAGACTATTATGAACGTATGCGGATACACCATCTCCCGTAGTATCAGTTCTGTAGTTGTAGTAATGAGTTAAGTTCGATAGTTGAAAGCTTTCTTTTTACTGCGGATCCAGGTCTCAGTCAATAGAATAATGTGCACATTGTTAGGTATTGCTTGTAGAAGCTTGTAGAAGTTGCATTTAAGTCATCGAACTTTCCGGCTTTTCGTATACTTCGAGCATTGAGGTACAGTAATACAAAGCGTGATTTATTGATTGGGAAACCCTGGTAACTATCTAGTATTTCATAAGTGTTAATGCATGTGTTGGTATCGATAAATGTATTTTTTGTATCTAGTCTTTTGATATTTTTATGATTGGTGGTGTACGATTTCCATTTTTGATTATAAGATCAGTCTCACCTTTTTCTTGGGTTTCAAAGCACACTTTAACACCACGGTTCCTGCCTGGCTGGAGTTTGCCAATTATAAACACCTTGGATGGTTTTGGTATGCCTGCGCTTACCAAAGAGATTATTCTAAACACTTCAGCTTCATCTTCCGTTGATTTTTCCGTTTTTCCGTTCATCTTGCATGTTCTTCAAAATCTGCTCATTAGACCCTACATATTTTTCTAATAGAGATTCAATGCGAGATATTTCTGATCTCATTTCTTTCAAGTCTTCCGAACAAGAGCAATCAATATCACGAGGTATTTTTCGTTTCTGAAATGTTATTGACGGTTCCGTATTTACATTACTCGTCTTCGACAAATCGGGTTGCAACCTTCCAATTGATGACCTCTGAACGCTCATGTTTTTGCGTTATGTTAGTCGATGCCTAACATAACGCAAAAACATATGAATTATACAATAAAGGGCAAAGATTAAGTGAGTTAAAAAATAGCACCTGTACGTATTTGGCGGGGGTGAAGGCTGCCAGTTGGTGCAGTAGTCATATTGCTGCGGGCATCCTCTTCACTGTTGCGCAGGTATAAGTTCACTTAAAGGGAACTCACTCACTGCTCTAACATAAGGAAGATTTCAAATATGAATTACTTAGCGAAATTTTAAAGAATACTTGCATACGTCTGCTTAGTACGACAGCGAAAGTGAAAGATTAGACTTATTATCTCTGGTTATTTACGACATAATCATGATTGACATAATGAAGTACCACCAACAACTTGCTCTTTGATGTGGCCTTGTAAATTTGGTACCTCCAATATAATATAAATAAAATACCTTACTATAGGTACAAATTCACATCTGTTCTGGAAAATAGTTGTTCCATGCTCTACTGGGATCGGTCTACTGTTACTGGCATGTATGCGCACCGTGCAATGATTGATGGCATTACTATCCCACATGGTAATAATCTCGTCAAGGCAGAAAAAAGGTTATCTAAATATTTGGACTGAGCCCATGAGAGTACTGATGTGTGGCATTATACCGATAGTGGTTTCCGTTAACAGTTTAATAGCGAAAAGCCTTGACCAACATCTTCAGAGGTTATCGCTTAGCTGTTGGATCAAAAACCAGATACAGAAAGCAGTATTACTTAAGACGGCACGTATTGTAAGGAGGTTCCTTACTTTGGAAGTTCCTAGCATGGCTTGGAACCTTGTCCAGCCATCGGTAAATTGGTATTTTTAAATTTTTAAATGTATTTTTAAATATTAATTTTTATTGCTAAAAATAATTTAATTTAAATTTATCTCATAAAAGTATTTAATAATACAAATCAAATATTTATTCCACATGTCGTGTACTAGTCATAATGTGACGTTATTATAAATATAGCAATTTTAAACTAATCTAAATTTTTTTTTACTGATATTAAACCTCAATAAATCAATTTTAAAATGGGTAAAATAAAAGAAAACTAAAGAGCTAAAACAAATCGTGTATTATAAAAACTGTAACTAATATACTTAATTGTGTGTAGACTAGATTTTTAAGGTAAATGAGCTCCACTAGGCTGAAATCCATTTTCATCGGCGATGTAGTCTACTCTGTATGTAATGCCATCAGGAGCAACGAATTCAAAGAACCCCTTAGCTCTAAGACCTTCACTTTCATTATCAATTTTCTCGATTTTTCCAGATTCTTCAGCAAGAATTTTATTTTCAGTCTCATAGAGGTAGTGGTAGCCATCTGGTAGAACATCAGATTCTTGACGAATAATCCCATATTTGTATTCATAGTTTCCAGAATTGACTTTAGCTCCAGTTGAGCCTTGACCAGCTGGCTTAAATCCAAAACTGGCACTGCTGGACGTTGGAGCTTTAGATACAGGAGTTGCAACACTGGATAATATTGCTGGAACGTTTGATCCTAATCCAGATCCACTGAAATAAGATATTATAATATTGTAACATGGATTATATTTAACAAATTTAAATTATTATTTCGAGGACAGGACAGATGGCTTTGTGTTAATAATATAAAACTCACTTGGAAACGTTTTTGTCAGGAATATATTTATCGCCTTGTCCTCCTTTCCCAAATTTATCTTTATTGCCCACATAAGCACCGCCCGGGCCTCCTTTATCAAAAGAGCCGTTGTAAAAGCCTCCAGCCGAACCACGGTCGCCGCGGTCACCACTGTAAATATTTTTGGTATTTTATGTCCATATACATGTTCAAGTTAACATATGTGTGTGTCAAATTGAAATTTATATAATTGTAGGCTTTAATGACATTTGATTTTTCCTCACCTAGGATACATTATAAATATCAAACAATTAACATGTAAAGTGTAATTAAGTTCTAAGTACTCGTAGATGCTAAGGCTATGTCAGTGCCATCTATGTATATAATGCATATAAATTTTAATAAGATATTATCAAATCACCATCTAAATCACAGATTTTTTGATTGTTAAAATATTGGACCGTAATGTTAACTCACTCTACAATTACGATATATTTCAAATTCTCTAATTCGGGGTGCATTGCAAAACTCAACGCCACATTTTGTCTTATCAGACGGGAGATGGAAAATAATTAATTTATGCGAGCGAAACTCGAAACCTGTGAACCCCAATGATAGTGAAATATTTGTTACAAATTGAATAAAATTATAGAAAACTTTAAAATTATTCAAACACCGCTCGTCTGTTTACCGCCTATCGTTAAACGTTTCATTTATTATATTAGTTTTTTTTGCTTCACTATGAACATAGCAAAGTTGGCAGAGGAACCTGAGCACCAGTGTTAAGACACTCCGGTACGTTTAAGACACTTTTTTTCCCCACTTTCCTCCGAATTCCAGAGGCATAGAGAGTCGAGTGGCTTGAGTGGGTTACAGTTGCACGCTTGTGCCATTGCGCAACGACAGACCCCAAAATTATTTTAGTTTTCTATACTTCTATTAAAAAACTAAAAAAACTGTGGAAAACGCTAATCGCGGGAACTTTTGCTAACAACATTTTTTTTTAATTCGAATTTATCGAAGAAAGAGTAGGAACTAGATAGCGTCATGTTTCGATGTAACTCATTGACCTGATAAAGTTACCTCGTAAGGTTACTGAGTTTTCTCCGTCACACAGAACTTTTAATTATTACTACGAATTATTGACCTCAGGAAAAAAACCACAACTAAAAGATAACTTATGCCAATATAATACAAAAGCAATAAGAATTATACATTATTGACGCTTAAGTGAATAAAGTTATGTGAATAGGATAATTATTAAATTATATAAGATAATTATTATATTAAAACGATGAATAAGAGGCAATCAGCCGTAGGAGGCATTAGGGAAGATACTACATCTAATTAAATAATTATGTATACGCTTTATTTTCTTTAAGACATACAAACATTCAAATTATTTCCCACAAATTATAAAAATATATTGTATAGTATATTATGTATAATTATAATGTGTTTTAATAATATGTTATAGAATAAATCCACATTATGAAAAATATATCTACCAATATAATACAATATGATAAAACAGGAAAAAAATACTGTAGAGACATTAAATATTTTTACAAAAAAGGCATTTGGGATAATTAAATTTTAGGTTGTTGAAAATAATATAAAACTGAAAAATACAGAAAAAAATAATATTTTTAAAACTTACTTATAGGAGCCAGAATTGTCGGGAATGTAACGGCCAGAATTGTCGTATTTTCCAGGATTGTAACGGCCAGGGTCGTATTTACCCGGATCATATTTGTCAGGATTGTAACGACCAGGGTCGTTAAGGCCGGCCTTACTTGCTATTGATACATTGGGCCTCACAAAGTACTGATAAGGGTTGTAAGGGCGCTGGTTCAGACTGCAATTTAATAAGTAACAAACACATTATTATATGTAATAAAATAAAACTTAATTTAAAATCTATTAATAATAAATATTATTCACTTTATTATTTTATTCAATATTAATTAGTAAGACGAGTTGTAATGGCTGATAAAATACTATTTGTATATTATTTTAACGATTTGTAATTACACACAATTTACGAGATTTTTAAATATTATTTACCATAAAATTGTACTCACCCTGCATATTTTTGACCACTACAAGCAGCTACAAGGCAAAGCACCTGTAAATGTTGACGAATATAAAAGTATTAATTTAATAATTTAAAAAAATATTAAAATTATAATTATATTATTAACAAAATTATTAAATTTTATATATTTTAAAATGTCATCTACGTACCAATAGACTAAACATTACTGTTATTGTCACACTGCTTCGATAAACTTGAATGTTGTCGCTTCTAAGATCTATGCGTTTATATACCTTCTTTCATCTGAATTTACAATGTGATGGTCCTGTGTGGTTCATATATTTTGTCTAATTAGCAATGATTCTCAAACTTTCATTTAAATACTAAATATTTTATTTTGGTAATGTACGAATTATAGTATCATTGCAATGCCAAAATTCCATATTATCTCTAAAAATGAGTAGAAAATATGGAGTAATTGATTACTAAAAAAGGTTACGATTAAAATTTAGTTTTGTCAAATAAAATAAAAACAGAAATCAGTCAAGTGCAAGTGTAACGACTTCTTTTTCGACGATTTTTTTTCATTTATTTGAGATTTAGGTTGTCACTCTCAATATCCTGTTGTGACGCAGGATAAAAGGAGTGCGGTTGTTAATAAGAAAATGATATATTTTTAATTATAATTTCTTTGCTCTGGTCAAAGATGGCGGTAATTGAGGAACGGAAATGTCTTAATGGAAGCGGAGTGTCTTAACATTAGTACTCAAATTCCTTTTGTCTACTCCGCCAAGTACGACATACTCGTACAATGTGAAATTAAAAAAATTCATCATTATGGTTAAATTAAATTTGTTTGTGCTTGATTAAGAAGTGAGACCTGTCGTGGCGTAAACGACACGTCGTAGGTTCAATCCCATCCGAGGAAATGAAATATTTAATCTTTTCAAATCAAAACATTTAATATTCTTCATTAATTTAATATTCCCTAACAAAGCTAACCGCGGCGTTGAGTTCAGATTTTCAACACGCAATGTCTTAAATTCAGCGGAAAATAGGCAACGGATCGGAATGTCCTTCGTATAAGATATTTAACATCCATCGGACACTTCCTTGGGTACTGTTATGATAGCACAAATCTTGAACTTACATTACATAAATAAAAAATCCAAAAACCTTTCATAGCTTACAATAATTTCAACATTTATAGATATTTCGTTTAATGTTATAAACCTGTGAAATCTAATAATACAAGTAAAAGGAAAACTTTGAAAAATGGAAATTTATATTTATGTCACAAATGAAAACTATTATAAACCTATAATTGCAATTTATTTAATATGAAAATTAATACATATAGGCGTAACATATTACACTTTTATAAATTGCATTTCCTGTTGACATACCCTGAAACAGATACAAAACCTTGAGTCAGCGATTCTGCTTTTCAATATATAATTATTTTCTCATAATAATGTCCTTTTGTCATAGCCAATATACTTAATATAACTATCAAGTGTTAATTATGCTTATTATTTTTTTTATTAAATGTTAATATTCAGTGCCTAATAATATATTTAAAACATGAGTGAAATAATCTTACAACTTCACAATTTCATCGCTATTATAATTTGCGGCGGTAATACATTATTTATATATTTCAAGGAGTCGTTGATTATATCTAAAAACATGAAATTTGCTCAATTAATAATCGACATGTATGAAAATTAGACTTATTTGTATGTGGCATCTTTGGGGGCATGAATCCTCTGATTCACATCCCCCGAAGTGGGAATCGATATCGCAAACGTCGCGCTTACATTCAATACGACGGCCTTGAATTTTTTTTTCTCTTGTTGCCATAACAGTGCTAAAAGTACTATTAATCAAAGAATACAAACTTTTACATTTCATAAACCACCACATTAAATCTTCATGACTACGTCTAGTACTTACACTAGTCATTAATTAATCATTTATTAAAGGACAACCTCCATGGGGCCTTTGCTAAAAACATAATTTTATTTTAGCCATATTGAATGAATATTTGTGTTCACAAGAAAATAGTATGCATATATCCCTTAACAGCAATTTTATTGTAATACACCATTTAGTGTATAATTTATTGTGGTGCATATTTTGTTGAAATTCAAATTAAGCTACATATATGGAATATATAAACAATAAATGTGTACAACTATATTTTAAAAATAATAAATACTAATACCAAATCAGTTCTTAATAAAATTATTATCTCAATTTCTCTATTATTCAGTAGTAAAATAGTAGAATTTCTTCTTAATTTTCGTTATGAAAATTCGCACACGTTTCAATACCCCAAAGATATGATAAATTGTTATTAATCTCCATAGCTATATTGATTAAAAAATATATTATAATAACATAAGTTAGACAAAAAAATAGGAAAAATATCATTTCTGTTACGAAAACAGATTGTATCACAAATATGTTACGTTGGTACCTGGTGGAGACTGATGCAAAATTGTTGCCTATTGGTAAAAACAGAATACTGCTAGTGGATATAGCTACTTGTTTATGCAGGAGACCCCTTTTGTACCTTGTTTACCTATATGCACCTCCTTCCTTAAAAAGTGAAGTTTTTTCTTCATTCTATTATTTTAATAAAATCTTGCCAAGTTTATGTAGGACTCCCTTACCGAAGAGTCCCAATTTCAGAATTGTAGATCGTCAGCAAGTACTCGTACAACTAATTATTATGATAAGTAATTTAATAAATAACATAAAGGGCTATTGACAAGACTTAAGAAAAGAAAACGAGACAGTATAAGAGAGAGCTTTTGTGCGTGCACAATGTAAATAAAACTCTAAAAGTTCCAAAAAAAATCTGCGCATCATATGTCTATATTTTATCGATATCCTACAGTAACTGTTATCACCACCGGACAAAAGGATAATATTAAAAAAAAGCAACACAGTGTCATTCCTTATAAAATTAAAAAATTAAAGTTGTCAAAAGATCTCAATGAACCGTAGAATTTACATCTTTAACCTATGTCTTACCCTACTCATTACTTTTCTAACTGTAAGTCTTCTGTTCCTGATCTTATTCGTGTCTTAAACCTTATCTGATATTTTCATAATTTGGTAATTAGCAATATGGTAGAATCTTTAATTTCTAAGCTGTTAACTGAGATGCGAATTAAGAAGCATAAAATCTATGTGTGATCAGTACTATCAAAACAGGAAGTGATTACTTGTACGCGTTACAATCTAAATATATGGTTAGAAAATATTGGCCATACGGTGGGATCTAAATATGTAAAAATTCCAAATGCACCTAACCAAAGAAACTCTCCGACGAACGAGACACTCCAACTTATAAACCAGACATGCTAGATGAGATTATGGACTTTAAAGATACTAGTCGTTATATGCAGCTTAATAGGTAGATCTCTAGACATTGACATGCGATCTTTATCAATTAGTATTAGTAAAAAAAGCAATTCAAACCAAGACTCCAAAGTTTTTGCAAGAAACAGAGAGATCTCTTAGGCAAGGGCAACAAACAAGGTTAAAAACTGGCTACGGTACCATAGTTTTTAAATCCTAAGGGAGATCCCAGTTTCCGTGGAGATTTTACTCATGCCAAGCCAAGCTTACTCGTCGCTGTTTCAAAAATCTTGTCGAACTGCAGTAAATAAGCACCATAGAATACATCACGCTGTAGCAAATAATACAAAAGTGGGTGGAGGATAATTTGCATTTGCAAAATCTTTCCTTGATGTGTGGACTACGAGAAATCTATAATTCGACCAAAATTCACAAGTATATCGCCCCTCCACAGTCTTATAACATCATTGTATAATGTATGTTGATTTGATTTCAAAACCAGAGCTTTAATCCTGTGTAACTGCAATGAAATGTGAGACAAGGAGAAGTTATTACACCGTAGGAGGAGGATCATTTAAAGCATCTGGAATGTAAAGTATATAGCATCAACAACAATGGAGAGTTGATCCTTACGCAACTTTGTTTTACCGAAGATGTATACAAATCACTGAGACCGTGGAAGTTCATGTTGAACGCCCATATTGTTCCTGCTCCAGTTAGACTAGGGTAGTAATCGACTAATGGTCAAATTATCTGGGACAAAAAGTTCAGTTATGCCAACTTCCAATAAAAAGGTCTCTCGACCAAATCAGCTTTTAAGATCAATCGGTAAGCTACGAAAGATCTTCGCGTCCAAATTACCTAAGTGTCAAAAAGCGTAAACTTATTGAAAATCGAATGTCATATTATTTTATGGATTTCATTATAACAATATAAGAAACATTAAAAAAAAATTTAAATAAAATTAATTACTTCCTAATTCCTATCAGATCTTACCTACCTACCTATTTAAGATCTATATCTACATAGTTATAAAATCCAAATTTAGTATTATCCATGAATAAAAAAAATATATTTTATTCTAAGTCCTGACAAATGACAATTCCTTCAACAACGCTATAAGACTTTATTTTATAGCATTATTGAATGAATTGTCATGTTTTGAGATCTACCAGTCTTCCGTATCTAATAATAGCAGAATTTTAGGTACTAGCTCTGTTACATGTAACGGAGTGTATTAATTAAGAAAGATGTAATCCCAAAATTCAATGCAAATAAAATTTTGATTTCTTAGAATCTGACGTATGTGTGTGTGTGAATTTTGTTTTTATTATATACTGTTGCACCCGCGTTGCTTCACACGCACATCTAAGGCTATTAAATTGACATAACTTGACCTAAATATTAAGTGAAGCTTTAATTTAAATTTGATTAACCGTTTCTAAGATAAGCGCGTACAATCGTACAAATAAACACACATACAGACGTCCTTAATAAGATTTTTTCAATATATTTTCCACATATATAAATATAGATTATTCAAATATTTAATAGTTTTAGTATTATATAGATAACTATAATATGTACTGGGAAAAAACCAGTTATTTTTTAATCACAGACAAACAATTCAATTTTATTTATATGAATAGATAATTACTAAACTAATATAGTATGGAGAAAAACTTAGTTTGGTTGAATGCACTAATCTCATAAACTACCGTATCGATATGGAAAAATTTTGTTGTATAGAATAGTGTATTTATCGAGAAAATCTATATAGCATATCACCAATAAAATCTAGTAACAACAAGAAAAACAATAAATTTTTACTGTTTTTAAAGTGTTAATCCACGCTTAAGAAAGAAAAAAACTAAATTTAAAAACATATAAAAATTTGAACGATGCAGGATTTGAACCGGCGCCATCTTGGAAACCGTCCAAGTGCTCTGGCCAACTAAGCCATTTGTTCTCACAAAGCTTGATCGAAAATCTTATACGCTCGTTGCAACTTATTTATGTTGTTAGCATCTCTGTAAGGAGATTTTTACAAATTTCCGCTACCCAAAGACAATTCGTTAGACATATCGTTTGGTAAGAGAGAATGCTATTCATTAAATATTTTTACTATTTTTAAAGTGTTAATCCACACTTAGGAAAGAAAAATACTAAATTTAAAAACGTATAAAAAATTGAACGAAGCAGGATTTGAACCTGCGCCTTTTGGAAACACTTCAAGCGCTCTGACCAACTAAGTCATTCGTTCTCACCAAGCTTCACCAAAATTCTTATACGCTTGTTGCAACTTATTTATGTTGTTAGCATCTCTGTAAGCAAGTTTTCTTTCCTAAGTGTGGATTAACACTTTAAAAGTAGTAAAAATATTTAAAAAATAACATTCTCTCTTGCTAAACGATATTTCTAATGAATTGTCTTTGGGCAGCGGAAATTTGTATAAATCTCCACACAGAGATACTAACAACATAAATAAGTTGCAACGAGCGTGTAAGAATTTCGATGAAGCTTGGTGAGAATGAATGGTTTAGATGGTCAGAGCGCTTGGACGGTTCCCAAGAGGCACGGGATCAAATTCTGCTTTGTTCAAATTTTTAAACGTTGTTAATTTAGTATTAATCTTTAAATTTTCCTTGCGTACGCTGCGTAAGCAAACAGACAAACAGGCTTATAAAAAATCAAAAAATTATAAATTTGTGCTCTATTAAGCCCCTTCACATTGTTTATGTCACGATACGACACGAAAAGTTTCTTACTGTTTAATTATGTTATAGATAGAAAACAAAAAAATATGTAAACGTACGACATATATAAAAATATTATTAACAAGTTTACAAATAAATAATCTAAATTTAACTAGTCATAAATGAATAAAATCTATCAAAACATTGTTCTCTATGACATTATACTTTATAATTTGTTTACTTTTTGTTTCTCGAATTTTTAATTAGGGTAAATGACCTACTTTCCGTTTATCGTATAAAATTTACATAAATGAATATGCTGTGTCAAATAATGATAAAACTCTTCTAAAATTAGCAAGTAGTATATACATGTACTTAAAGTAATAATTATTTCACGAATAGTAATACAACGTAGCGCGTAAAGAGTACTAGAGTAGAACTACAAATTACGTAGAGTGTCGTATTTATCTCGTTCCATGCTAATTAGTAATTTACGAATAATTCCATTGTTCATAGTTTCTGTTTTATTTAAGTACAAGATATTTTTAAATGTATATATAATATATATATATATATATATGAATATTTATCGTCTATAAATGTTATTAACGTGTTAAAAATATTTTATTTTACATTAAAACAAAATCTTACCGCCACTGTGAACTTAATAAGTATGAAGAAATCCTTGTATCACAGTGGTTGTCCATGTGTCAACAAGATGTTTTAATGATTTCATGCGACCTTTTTACATTTTTTGCATCGCCAGAAAGAAATATAAATGCTTATTAAAATATATAAAACAAAAATAAATCGGACAGCAATAAATTTACTTTATAGACAAGAAAGAATGACGCATCTATGGTTTTATGTTATCTGATCGGCTTGCTTCATATTCTCTAACACTCCTTGGTTCAAAAGATTTTAGTAACTTGACACATATTTAACTCTTTTTTTTATCATCTATCATTCAATGAATTATTATTATTCAAAATTCAAATTCAATATACGTTAACTATTCGTAGCAGCGCTGTTTCTCACTTTTATAGAACACGGAATTGATTGCCTATTTTGTTAATATAATAAATATTGATTAATAATACTAACTGAGACTAACTTAATAAGCTTTTATGGTTTTTGGAAATGAACAATTTAAGGGAGGGATGAATTTTAGTATAATTATTACTTTCTCGACTTAATACTTAGGGGATAAAGTATATGATCTAGTAGTCACAGTTTAATCACACAAAAAAAAATATTTTTAAAATAATATATATATATATATATATATATATATATATATATATATATTATCATTATAAGCAACACAAGTCGCTTCTTGACAACGATAAAATATTTATATTCCAGTTATACGTTGCTGATAAGATAATCTTGTAAGATAATTTTGTTGTCCGCCTGTCCATCTGTCAAAATCACTTGTTCGAGTTTCTGAGTCAGTGCATTGGAAAGATTTATACATCGTTTTGATGCATTTTGCTTGAAATTGTTGCTTGTAATCAAAAAACTATGCAGTACTTATATTTGTCTAAGTTTAAAAAGAAGAATTGAATAGAATTTGGGAAGGGAACGGAACGGAGCGTTTTACTGCGTTCCTTTCCCTACTGTCCATCGAACTTTAGACATTGTGTGCTAAGTGGCGGAACTCAACGCCGCGCTTTGCCTTTTCTGTTCCTGTGTCACGACATGCATTAAATATGCAATATAATACAGTAGTGCAAGTATAACACAAAAACAACTAAGTAATGATACCATGACGTGTTTGTTGAGTCAAATATATAAACTATTAATTTTATGATTATTTAAGATACGAAGTGCTAATATATACGTTGAAAACAAATTATATGCAGATTTTATTATTCGCGACAGACATAGACGAGCCGTCTTTGTCATGTCAAGGAATTTCTGTTTTATTCTGTCATGTTTGTATATCCGGGTATCTTTAGATTTTAAGAAACTAATTATAATATATTATAATCCATTCCTAATTGATGATTTGTTTTAATATAAAAATGATATTATAAAATTACAAATAAATTAAATGTCGAATAAATTAAGTATCGAATAATATTATAAGCGAAGTCAACAAAACTACATATATCATCCTTATGACGTATTAAAAAAATATGATATAAATTTAAAAAAGATAGCAAGCAAAGACTTACCGCACAACATCCTGTAACTGGAAGCTACAGGATGTTATGCGGTCGCTTTTACAGTCGTTCCCTTGTGCTCCTGCGCCACGACTATATATGTACATAATATTCAAATTTCAAATTCTAATTCAAGATATTTTTTATTCAAATGGACTTTAATAAACAGTTTTGAATCGTCCCGAACATAAAACTACCACCAGCTCGGAATGAGGATCTGCTGAGAAGAGCCGGCAAGAAACTCATCAGATGCTCTTTTCAATATTAAATGAGGTTACAATTGTTTAATACAATGAGTCACCATCCTGCATGAAATTCAAATGACCTTAATAAAATACATTTTTACCGTTAACATTGCTTTAACATTTACTTTAAACTTCTCCAGAGACAAATTCATAATACACTGCGGAAAACTATTATAGATACGTATACTCAGACCTATAAATGATTTATTTACTTTTTGGAGGCGATAACTAGGCGTCACAAGTTTGTCCTTGTTTCTTGTCCCAATTGTGTGTCTGTCACTGTTTTTACTAAAGCACTCAATATGTTGCTGGACAAATAAAGTATTGTAAAATATATATTGAGAAACAACCGTAAGAATACCTGTATCCTTAAAAACATCTGGCACAGAATCTCTAGCTTTAAGATTATAAATAGATCTTACGTCTCTTTTTTGCAGTATAAATATTGGATTTATATCAGCGGCGCTGCCCTATGGGGTTTTCATTGTATTCTTTTTTATGGGATGTTACTATGGTAACATCCCATAAAAAAGAATACAATGAAAATAACTAAAATAAACTAGTCGGGCAGTATCAGCGTCCGTCATTTGCCTTACTTTCTTAACTGCGAACGCGGCTTTGCTGCGCTAATCTGCGAGTGTTTCGAGATGGGAATTCCGCTGAAGCTTGGAATATATATATTATATAGTTATACCTAAAAATACAGCTGATTCCGTCACGATGATAGTTTCATTTTTAATAGCAAGGCAAACATTTAGTTTTTTATCATTAGGTGTAAATTGAATACATTTTGTTTTTTTAGCATTTAACTGGAGATTATTAACGTCAAACCAATGAAAAAGATGCGACAATGCAATATTCACTTCGTCAAAGTGAACTTTATTTCTGTCAATCTTAAATATAAGAGAAGTATTATCTGCAAATAGTACAATGTCGTATAAATTATTTGCATAAAATGGTAGATAGTTAATATATAACAAAAAAAAGGGGACCAAGAACCTTGTGGAACGCCCATCCTTAAAGGAGATCCAGACATCTGGATTCTTTGGGTTAGATACGAGGCAACAAGATCAAGACCTGCGTCCTGTATGCCGTAGTGAGAAAGTTTTAGTAGCAAAGTTGTATGGTCTACACAATCAAAGGCTTTGGATAGTTCGCAAAACACTCCAACCACATTTTGCGATCTCTCCCATACGTTATAGATGTGCTTGAGAAGTGCAGCACCCGCATGTCGTTGTGCTGTCGTTGATTTGCCTTTGGTGAAACCATATTGCTAACTATACTATGTCAAAAATTATTTTTTCAAATATTTTACTTAATGATGGTAAAATTGATATTGGTCTATAATTTCCAGGGTCAAGTCTATCTCCACTTTTGAAAAGCGGTACATTTTACTACATTTTATTAAGTCTGGAAATGTACCGGTTTTTATACATATATTTAAAATAAACGCAAGATAAGGAGCAACAATACTTATAATAGTACCAAGCAAGCTAAACTGTAAGTTAAACTTACATATCCCATAAATCACCAGTTTTCTTTAAATGAAGACTTTTGAATACCTTAATAATCTCATCTGGTGATACATGCTTAAAGACGAACTTATGTTTTGATTTGACTACATGCTTTTTTAATATGGATACTGTTTCATAGGAAGATGATGGTAGTGAACAAGTTACTTAAACTGGTGCTTCTGATAAAACTTCTCAAAAGGAATGGATCATGATTCCATTGCCTAATATTATACATTTCGTACATCTTGTCCCTTGTACTTCGGTAAATATCAACGGCTGCCAAGTCACTAAATTTTAAATTTGAATTTTTATATACTTTTTCTGTTTTAAAAATATTGTCAAACTCGGTTGACATTGATTTAAAAACATTCCCATACAAAAGATTTGGATGTGCTTCGGACATATTTATACTCCAGATTTTTTTCTTAACATTGTAGGCATAACGATTTATTTTATTATTAGTGATCGGTCTAACTGTTATTGCTTTACCTGGCAAAGAATTAAATAAACTATTTAATTCTTTGCTAGTTAATGAAAATTTTTGACCACAATGATCTGAGCTTAGTTTATTAATGATTATTTTTTCAAAAATCTCGCAGTGACAGAAAACATTATCTATGCAAGTTGCTGAGATAATTGTTACACGAGTTGGCTCAAAGAAAATATTTGTCTAGTTATAAGATTTATATAAATTAAGAAGACGGAGACTGTGTGGAGTTGCTTAGAGTATATCTACATTAATGTCTCCGCATACAATTATAGACTTGCTACTAGAACTCAAATTGTTATGGACTTCCTCCATTTTCTCCTTAAATATCTCAAAACTAGCAGAGGGGGGTCGATATACGCATGCTGTAATGTATCTATTGAATTCAATGCAGGACAATTCAATGGTGCGTTCGTCGGAGAGAGCCCCCATATCTGACCGTGACTTACAACATATGTCCGCCGCGGATGGCCTTCTCTCTTACGAACGAACTTGACAATTTATAATTTTCAATATTTACGAAGTTGCTACATTTCGAAATACAGTGCTCAGTTATACACATTATATGTATACATTTTTTTTTAAATAATTCGAGGTCGAGTTCTTTGCCACCTAGGCCTTGTAATATTCTGATGTACAATGTAAAATTTAAACGGCCTGGGCGTTATCTTATTACCTAGTTTAAACTGGAACTTACATCATTAATTTTTGCAGAAGTATTACTTAAGCAATTAATTTCTTTCTTTGTGCCATGTACCACGGGATTGTATATATTATATGCTACTAAAGTAGCAATTTGTTTCTTAAAATGTAAAGGTAGATACAATGTATCTTCTTTGCTTGTCTGTGTGTTGTAAATTACATTTAGTTTTGCTATGTAAGTCAATTAAGTTTTCTATATTCTTTCTAACATCTTGTTTCCTTACTGACAAACTATATCCATGTACATTAGTACTATGCTCATTTACATTCATAGACATAACTTTGTTGATATTAAACTGGTAACTGGCTCCAGGCGAACATGCATTAAATACGTTTGGAAAAAGTTGACTAAGTAGAGTCCCAAAGCCTTGACCTAATTTATCTGATATTACAAAAATTTTGTTAGTTGAGATGTGGGAGGAATTGTCAATATTTAAATTATTTTTATTATTTTTATCTAATGAAGTAGGCATGGCCGAGTCACTCACAACCTCAAAATTGTTTTCTTTTTCAGAGACAACTGGTTTAGTGGACCCCACGACTGAACAAACACAGTTGTGTTTATTTGTTAAAGATTCAAATCTTTCTACATTATAGTTGCAAAGGTCAACTAAATTATTTGCAGCTAGAATGTGTTCTTTTATTTGATTTTGTGAGGATTCATATCTCTCGCTTAGTGTTCTAAGGGAGCTGTGCAAGTTGTCTATTTCATTCTGTAGTTGGAATGTGTCTCGGTCATACATTGTTTGTTTCAATTATTTTTTTGATTTGTATCAATTTATTTTTATAACATTTAAGTTCATTTATTAATTTTAATTTTTTATTATTTAACATATTTATTTGTTTTGCTGGATATTTTAAATTTATTAATTTAATAGTTTTTGTGATAAATTCGTTTTATATATTTCTTTAATTATTTATGTGATGAAAAATTTTAATTTTTTTTAACATATGAGTGATCCTTTGTTAAGTCAATTACAACAGGCTTTAAGCAGGAGTTCAATTGCGGGTTACATCCCACCAGTTCATCATATAAACATGAAGTGTTTTAAAATTCTTTTTTGGATTCATGATCTCCAAATTTATGAATTGAGCCATAAATATGTAAATGTTTTACATATTTATAGAACATTTGTAAAATTTTTACATTATCATAAATTTATATATTTTTATTATATATATTAATAAATACAAAATAACTTATTAAAGGCGATGGTAAAAATAAAAGAATATTAATATAATTTTTTCTTCAAGTATATTCGACGCCCTTTCCGTATCCATTCGGCTGTGTCAGCTATGTATCATTTGGGTAGTCTCGCGCGGTTTACGCGCATTTAATTAAAATTACGCTATCTCTAAACGCTCTATGGGCGCAATACATAAAATTTAAGTGATTAGAATGGTCTTTAAAAATTCTAATATTTTATTCGAAACAAGAAGTTATGCTTGTGTGTGTGCATGCTCCATGTTTCATTTTATGAACTTCGAATATTTTTCCACTGTTTCACTAAAGTTACTCCGGGACAGTAGTTATGGAAGCTGGTCTTGGATGTAATACGTGACAGTATACAGCACTGCATTAAATATGATTTTCTATCAATTTATATTCACTTCATTGATTGTAATTTATATGTTATTCTTTAGCGTTGCTCTCATAAAATTCGATTCAGCTGTTCCAAAAATTTGCCGAGACTAGTTCTTACGAGACTAGTTCTTATGCATATGCAGGTAACATGGTTATTTTGAAACTACAGACATACACACCAATTCGATTAATATGTATGTATGATTCTTCAGTTATTTTTGTGACATATATTTATGTACGTCTTTTTTTAATTATTCGCAGTTTAGTTTTTGGGAACTGCTAAATCAAATGATTTGTGCATTTACGTAAAATAATAATTTACAGTGGTGACTCTAAATTGCAGTGATCTCATATGATGAACTCATATGATGGATTGGCGAATGGACTTAGTTCAGTAACTGTTACGGTTAATAACATCATAATCTTAACGGAAGTGGAAACAGCTCGCCTTTTCCACGTCCGTTAATTTTATAATGTTTAATTTAGTTACTTTCATGGTATTATGTCATACAGCATTTTATTTTAGGGCAATGCAACCGGTATTAAGTCATTTTTTTTCTTGCAATCCATATTAAGCCAATATTCATTTTGCAGAAATGAGCTATTCGCCATCAGTAACGAGTCCTTGGAAGAAAATTAATATATATATATATATATATATATATATATATATATATATATATATATATATATATATATATATATATATATATATTTTTTATCTCTATATATTTTTTTATTTTTTTTGTATTTTTATAAAATATATATTATTTTTTTTTTTTTTTGTGAACTTTTTTTTTTTTTTTATATATATATATATATATATATATATATATATATATATATATATATATATAT
>DWMZ01000702.1:0-20178 GCA_018249855.1 Eueides tales michaeli
GGGAGACTATTTTTTATAAAATAAAAGTTTTTTAATTTGACTTCATTGTATCGCACCTGAGTTAAATCTGGATGAATGTGTCAGTTCGTAACTTTTTTTTAGTGGTTCATTGTATTCAATATAGGTACAGCATGCATTGTGATAGAATAATTTGTTCTACATTGCGCCTTTAGAGAAACTTAACGCCGCAATGTCTTATTATAGCAGAGTAATAAAAAATTATTCTTCTTCTTACTCTCCAAAAGGAGCTAGTTTATAATTATCTCTCTTTTATAAGGCACCGTTAATTATTTTCTGTAATATAATGTGTAATGTTTCTATTTTCGATATACGGTTTATATTAATGGATTGATCATGTTTTACAGATTCACGCTGTATCCCGCAAATGGCATGGTAGCAAATGGAACTTGGAAACCTAATTTTTAGATATTTTGTTCCTTTAATATTGTATTTAAACAAATTTAAATTTCTCCTTTTCATTAGGCAAATCTCGACGATGAGTTCCACAACCCGACATGCAATTTCGAAGACGTCTAGATTCTAGATTTCAAGGATTTCTAGTGGAAAATGAATTCATAAAGATGAATTTGTATTCATAAATACGTATATATCTAAGCAAATAAACACTCGAATATCTAACGAAATGATATAATTTAACCATATTTGTCACTCAGAATGTACAGTGCAGGGAACATATGTTAAGATTTATAACGTTGCAAGAACTAGAGCATGTCACAAACGACATTTCTCAAAACGGTCAAGTCGGTTTTCTATCATAATTCATGCCCATATTCGGTGTAGAAAGTAACGGCAATGATTAGTTAGTTGAGCAAGTTTATAGATTTCATAGATCCTAAGTGCTATGTTGACGGATTTAGCTTAATAGTGAGTTATTTCTTAAGTATTTTCAAGAGACCTGTAGTTTCGCACCGAAATAAGCAAACGGGACAGGTTGTGGGTGCGATTCCCACCCTAGGTTTAATTAAACCATTTAATATTTTAGTTTCTTCGTATAATTTAATGTACATATTTAGAAATATTGATAAGATATAACGCGGTAAAAAGTTAAGCAGCATTCTATGATGAGAAGTTGATAACATAATGATGATCTCGAGAAATTCGCTCTCGCTAATATACGAGTTACATAAATATAACTCAAAAATGGTTAAATTCAACTAGGCCATTGTGGGGTAGTGGGATAGTGCCTCACTATCAATGCGACGGTTATGTATTCGATCCCCACTGAGGGAAATGAATGATCTTTATTTCTTTGCTCTGGTTAAGAGAGTGGACTCGCCACTCTCAAAAACTAGTTGGAAATTATTATTATTTTCTCATATTATTATTTTCTAAGTTCTGCCTACCCCGCTAGGGATATAGGGTGAAGCTAAGATAGAAAGAAAGACACTTCTGTCTACTGCTAAAACACGACATATATCATGGAGCTAAAAATATATATCAATTGGTATAACTATTTTTAGTAACAATGAAAGGCTGTAAATATTTTACTATTATAATTTGACAACCTTGACTTGACATTTAGTGTTCGTTTTATGTAAATAAGTTCAAAAATAAAAAAGATAGATCAATTTAACATTTTTATTTATTTAGCTGAAATCTACTTATCAATGTATAAATGTTGTTTTAAAAGTAATATTGTTACTAGAATAAAAAAGTAGTTGAAATTAGTAAATAAAATGTTATAATTCAAGCGGGCGAAGCCGCGGGCTGGTTGCTCGTTATAAATATAACACAATTCATACATTCTTTGAAACTTTGCTCTGCATTCGAAAATTTCTTGAAAATTTTGAATTATGTTTAATTTTACTTACATAATTGTACAGATTTACTTATTTATTATTTTTACTTACGTATATATAGGGGTTTCGTGTCCCTGCTTATACCAGATGACGAGCCCCATGCTGTCCCCACGGAGGGCGGGAGTGACATCGCATGGCAGTTCCACTTCATTGCCAACCGCTGCATGAAATGATTCTATAGCCGCTGGAACAAAAAATGCTTATATTATTATTATATAAATATATAGAATAACTGATATGCAAATGTAGACAAGGTGATTATTTTACATACGTATAATTAATTTCGTACAGCCTTTATATTAATCAAAATAAGTATTATATTTTTAAAGTAATTTTGTTTTGTCTCGTCCACTTTCATCAATATCCTCCTAAGGGGTCCTCATAATTGGAACGTAAGCTTCCGCTAGTACCATCGATACGTTCAAGAAGGTCAACGGAGGTATTTTCCCATACATCCCACAAAACATATATAGTATAACTTTGCTCTACATGTTTTTTTCTGTCTTTAACTTCACGCTGTATCCTGCACATAGGCATACGGTAAGTAGAATAGGCAAAGGGAACTTGGGAACGTAATTATTACACTCCGTTACTTTCCCTCTAAATGTTTTGGCAACATAATGTACATTAAACACTCATGAAATATACATATATAGCCATTGTACGAATACAAAGACCATATAACTATTTGTACACCCTGTATAATGCATATATATACAATATGTTCTTGTTTATACACATATGTACTATATTCATATATATAGGTGTGTATAAACACAAACAGTATCGCGGTAAACAGCTCACTGAGCAGCATCGTGTTCCGGTTGAGACATTGAGACGATCTGACATATGCTGGGACACATCCAGCTATTTGCCCCGAAGTTTGTATTAATACTATCGTATTCAAAGATATTACTGTAGTGTAGATATTAGTTTTTATAATATATTAAACTTTCTATAAATTGATTATGTGGTAAATTTTAGTTTTATTTAGTTACGTATGTAAGTGATGTTGTATTTTTTTAAATGGGGAAAAATAGATATATTTGACAAATTTTATTTCATGGAAATAAATTCCATAAGTTAACATCTGGGAATTTGTTCGGCTAATTTTAATTTATTTATTTTTTCCCAAGATATCCATATAATTAATTTAAATATTTCGAAAAAAATGATCTTACTATTAAAGTGTATACAATGTCAATATCATAATGGTATAATGATCACAAATGATTGAAACTATAGTCATATAAGAATGCATCTCCACTTTTTCCCATATAACAGAGTAGACACAGAGAACCTACTTTCAGACACTCCGTGCTTCGCTTTCCCTCCAAATTCTAGACATAGCGTGTTGATTTTCAGAACTGAATGTCACACTTTATCCTTAATATATCTTTATTTATTTACTTACATATACATTGTATGTACTAAATTTTACAAGTTTCCTCTACGGTATTATAGAGACAAATTTGTTGGTTTACAAAACTAACCGTTTTTGCCATTGTTCCGAACCGAAATGATCCTTAATTTAGTATACGAACGTTTAAAACTAATTAGTAACTAGTAGCTGACCCTAACTTTGTTAGTATGAACTTTATAACTTTTCTCACATTAATTTCTACTTATCTACTGTTTTTATCTATTGGACCCAAAGTTAATATAATATTAAATCCGTCTAGTAGTTCAAGGACCGTGTGTAAATAAAAATAAAATTTGCAAACTGATCTCTTTTAGATTTATACTATTTTGCTATATTTTGCTCACTTACTCTCACTCACCTTCACGCTGTATTCCACACATGGCAGAGTAGGCAGAGGGAACTCAGGAACCTAGTGTTAGGACCCTTTTGTTCCCCTCTTCTCCTATATTTTGAGGTTTTGTTTATACTCCAGCGTGCCTTTTATAAAGCAGGGATACAATTAGGTGACTGTGAACGGGACAGGTTGTGGGTTCGTTCCCCACTCGAGTAAATAAAGTATTTAATATCTTCATTTTCTCGCTCTGATAAAGAGGAGGCAAACGTTGAGCCTCCAAAATTAGAGAGTGTCTCAATGAAAACGGAGGGTCTTAGCACTAGGTTCCCTCTGCCTACGCTCCTAAGTGCGGAATACGGAGTGAAGCTAAAAAATACCTGTAAATAATTATAAAAAACTGTAATACTTAACACTCATATATCACTTAAAGTGACCAACCGTCGGTACATTGAATCAGTGACAATTGACCGTTGCACGCGGAAAGCGTATTCTCAATTTATTGTTATGACAGGATCGGGTCAATTGTTAATTTTCATTGCAGCTTTTTTTTCACGATATTTTATTTATTTTTTTATTTTTATAATTATAATGTTCTTGGTGAATGGCTTAGTGGTTGAGGCTATCGTGGCTTAGTGACACAGTGTCTGCCTGCAATATGACGATTGTAAATTCACTTACCACTCGAGGAAACACTTTTTTAAATCTTCGATCTGGCAAAAAGAATAGGAGTTCAATTCCGACAGTCAACACGCAATGTACCGGAATTTGAGCCCAAAGTAGGGTTAAAACACTACTTAACACTAGCTTCCTCTGGTTACCTTGTTATATGCAAGACACAGCAGGAAAGTAAGTCTATTGTGTATTTTTTTGTTTTGCATTTGGATTCTACTTCTTAAAAGTGAATTCCTTAAATACAAAAAGTCAGGATATTCATTTTTATTTAAGCTTCACGCTATATGGTAATTAAATAAAAAAGCCAGGATATTCAGTTCCTTTTGCGTGCCCGCATACGGCAGGGTAGGCAGAGGGAATTTGGGAACCTAGTGTTAAAGCATACAATATATAGTTCTTTGCTTTCCGCCGAAATTAAGGCATTGCGTATTGAGTGGCGGAACTCAACACCGCTTTTTGTCTATTGGAACGAAGAAATGAAAATATTAAATATAAAATTTTCTCGAGTGGGGATCGAACCCACAACCTACAGCGTTCTCATTTCACAAATATAGTTGCGGGCGACTCGTATGACGACTCGTTATATATATATCGTTTCTCTTAAAGTTCAATTTTTTTTTCAATGAAGCCAAAAATTATTTACTATCTGATATGAGATATTAATTTTAATATTATTCGTGGTTGTCCAATAATTGTTATATGAGACAATTTCCATTGTGCAACATTTTCAGACGTCGAATTCATTAATAATTGAGATATAATTAAAATAATAATGAACATCATAAGTTCTTTTGACGTTTGTTTTTGTTTCGCAAAAGGAATGTATATGAAAACTATTTGACAACTGTAATGATTCTAGGTTTTAATACAAAATATTGTATAATAAATCAGTGTAAAATTGTTTGTTTAGTGCAGCGGCAAACTGTAATCGATATTCGTATATTTTACAAAAAAAAAATTAAATTAAAACGGAATTTCAATATGCATGTCAATGTGTCGAAATTTAAAAATATATATATAAATGTATTAAAGTCAAACACACCCTTTTCTATAAGTTAGGTAAAAAAAGAACAACCTAAAACCCAATGAAAAAAGAAACTTATTGATCCTTTAATCTTTTTTTCACAATACTTTAAATTCTAAAGAGCGATTGGGACTGGTCTTTATAATTCTTGAATTAAAATTCTACTACGGTCGCACAAATCTATTATACTATAGTATACTATAGTTACTGTCGAATAAAAATTTTGATTTGATTTTAATGTCCCCATAGATAGGTAACGTAGTACTTTATTATTTTTCATGAAATGCGAAAACATTTATTACTAACATACAAATATTGTTATGTAAAATTTCCTTAGTATTCATATATATTTTCAAACAAAAAGAATTTCGTGGTACTTTAAACTGAGATCTATGCTTATGCTATTTAGGATATGAACCCCAAACTAGAGTTAGATATATAATTTATATTAAGCATAAATTAATAAAATAAAAATTATAAAGCCTTTTATTCCTTCCAGAAGTGACAGTGATAGTTAACAATTTAAATAGTTTTGTTAGTATATATCAGCAAATTGGTTAGTAGTGTAATTTGTTTATAGTTTTAATTGATAGTAGTAGTTATTCTGCAAGGACTCCTCTGCAGGTAAAGGTCTCCTCCAAAGTGAGCCAGTTTTCTCTCGATTGCGCTGTTTGAATACAGTTTGTTTGAGTCCTGCTGTGTGTTTAATTTCATCCCCCCATCTGTTGCAGGGTCTTCGTTTCTTTCTTTTGCCCAAAGGTCCTTTCCATTTTGTCATTATTTTTGTCCACCTCTGATCTTGGAAGCGTGCTATATGTCCAGCCCATTTCCATCTTAATATAAGAGCCTGCGCCAAGCCATCAATTACTTTTGTGATGTAGCGTGTTTTAATTACGTATGTTAAACATACTATACTAGAAAATTCTAACATATTGAATAGGTTCAGTATATCCTGTGTATACTAAAAAAAATAGGAAACTCAGTGTCTTTCCTGTACCCTATGAAATGCGGGATACAGCTTAAAGCTAAAAAAGAGAAATAAAAAAATGACATTCACTAACAACTATCGGAAAGTTAAGGCCAGAAATTCCACAGAACTGTATTATGAACGGCCGCTTTGTTACGTTGATTTTTGATCAGATTGAACACACCTGGCGCGAGCATTGTTATAGAATGGCTTTTATTCGTATTTTTTGTTTCTACAATCCCCGAAACGTATTTTGATTTTAATTGATTATTACCGACACGTGTTGTTGGGTTTAGATATTTTTGGTGGATATAGATTATATTTCCGAATTAAGCTGTGTAATGTACTAAAGTACATATTTAAAAAAAACTGTGCGATTTACATGTTGATGTTATATAGAAATGGCAACATTTTTTATTAAAAAAATACCTAAAATAAAAAAAAAATCCTCGCTGTAATCCAATCGTGTCTCAGATTGAAAGTGGTCAAATTGAAAAATATATTACAGTTTTTTAACCATTAAAACTCACAAAGAGGACTTTTTTATTTTAAGTTGGTATGTACTGGTGGTTCTTTTATTCTAAGTGCGTCATATTCGTGGAGGGCCTCGAGGCGCAGTGGGTCAGCATATGTAATTACAACGGTTGTGGATTACCTGCTCCGAAGAACGTTCAAATTTATATTTGTTTTAAGCTTCACACTGTATCCCGCATATAATGCTATATGCGGGTAGTAAGTAGGCAAAGGAATTCGGGAACCTTGTGTTAACACACTGTAGATCCTCACTGACGGACTGAATTGTGGTGCAGTCCGTGTTTAAATTGCGGTACTATATGCCGCACTTTGCTCATTTACCAGGACGATAAGATAATAATGTTATTAATAATATAATGATATTTTTTTTCTCTCTGGTAGTTAATGTGCGGCGTTGAGCGATGCTTTTGAACATGCTTTGAAGAAACAGAAACGGAGTGTACACAGTAGTATGTGTCTAGAACAAGGGCGTGAAACTCAAAATAAAATTACTTGTAAACATAACATACACATAATACAACTCCTTACAATATACTAACAAAAGGTTAAAATAAATTTAAAATATAATACCTAATACAAAAACTTAGCGACACGCTTAATCCAACACGCCACGCTTTATTCACCAACCACCATACAATAACACAAGAAATTTAAAAGTTCTGACTTATTTCAAAGCTTTTTCTATACAATTGAAAGCTCGATGGCGATTTAACGCGTGTAATGACCCTTCAAAATTTTAGCCCGACAATAGAAATCTTGGGATTTTATTGCCTTTTCGAATATATGGCAAAGTATTGTAAATAATAGGTCGGCAGGTTATTTCTTTTTGCGTACCGATTTTACAATATTTTAAATTTTATGTGTTCGGAGGACAAAGCGTAACGATTTACTCTCTCGTTTTTTTTACAGTTTCTCGTTTTAACTGCACAGTAGAATAGGCAAATATGACATAGTTCATTGTATATTGACAAGCAGAACGCTGCGCAATATCTACCCCAATGGAGAAAGAAATTTTGTAATTTCTCAAAGTGACAATTGAAATTACTACCATCGCGTTTACGATCAGGTGTTCCACTGCGCAACGAAGACCACAAACTTAATAACCGTTCTATGTGACTTTTGGTATTACCATAGACTGATATTAATGTACATTTTAGTAAGACATAGTACTCGTAGCTGCATGTGCTAACCAAGATAAAATTATATTACGTAGATTTTTTTTATTATAACTACTTGATTAGTGATGCTTAACGTGGCGCGGGGGCAAGAGCGTGCGACTGTAAACGTGACAGGTTGTGGGTTCGCCTTTGCCTTTTTTCCTAAGTGAGAACAAGAAAATAATAAATATTTCATTTTCTCACTTGAGAAAATGAAATACTTATTATTTTCTTGTTCTCACTTAGGAAAAAAGGCAAAGGCGAGTTGAGTCCAGCGTATCACTACCGTGATATGCCTTTAATTTGACAGAAAGCTAAGAATGAAATGTGTCTTAATGAAAACGGAGTGTCTTAACATTATATTATGTTTGGCGGGATACAGCGTGAAGCTGATAAATAAATATTTAATAGCGATAAAGATATTTTCACAAATCCGTTCTTCTATAACTTTTTCTACAAGCTGTTTTATTATTAAAGTTAAGACGAAGTATCATCTTTTATCAAACCACAGCAGGACTCCTTATATGATAAATAGCATCTTCCCATAATAAAATGTGTTTGAACAAAACGACCAACCCATATTTTTTTTTATAAGAGAAAATTTATCACTATTGCCTAATTAAATTATTATATCTATACATTATATAATATAACATACCCTGTCGGCCTGTCTTGGCGCAACGGCACAAGCATATGGCTGTCAACGCGAGAGGATGTGGGTTCGATTGCCGAGTAATTGAAATATTTAATATTGTCAAATTAAAGATTTAATGTTTCCAAATTAAATGTTTAATATTTTTATTTTTTCGCTTTGGTAAAAAGGCTAATCGCGGCGTTGAGTTTCACCACTTAGCATAAAATGCTTCAACTTCGGCGGAGAGAGGGCAAAAAAAAGGGATTGTCTTAACACGTAAGTTAGAACATACGAAAGTTGTAAGATATAACGTGAAAATAAAATAATAATATTATAAAATACGTAATAAGTGCACGTAAACATACCTATAATTTTGAAACATGAATAAATTTTCAATGTATACAGACGGACTAAGTACAAACTTTTATAGCTTGTTATTACAATAAATGTTGCAGTTCTAATAACAATTTTTATATGTGATAATGCCTAGTTTAGATACATAAAACCCCGTTTATAACTTTCCCCGTTTATCATTTTTAAGATATAGGTTTCTCTCTTTATTTTGTTACCAAAGCGAGAAAAAAAAATTAATTAACCTGAGTGAGAACCAAACCCACAATCGTATTGTCAGTCTCACACTGTGCTACTGCGCCACGACGGGCTTTATGTATTTGATATAAATTCAATAAAACACTTCTAAGTTATCTTTATCAATCACACCCCAAAAATCTGGACACTTGTTAGTTTTCAAGACATCCTACACCCGTCTCGCACTTTCACACAACGAGAATGGTATGCGTGAAAGGGACGGATGCTATCAAACGCGGTGTTTGCGCTTTGTAACCTAATACTCGTGTGTGGGCTACTACAGATAGTGATGTGCCTCATATTGTATCGATAAAATAACTTAACTGATTTATTTAAATGTGTTTTCGTATTGTTTGTTTAACTTGTTTTTTAAATGTAATATTGTTTGTTAGGAAAAAAAACGACTAAAATAGAACTTTCTTTTCATGAAACCTTTGTCATTATTAAACATTATTCCACCGATCAGTTTCTTTCGTATCTTTCCAAAAACATGATATTTGCAGAAAAAGATACTCAACTGGCATGCTTGAAACTACAATTGAAGAACTGAACTGAAAAAATATTGACAGACTGGAATGATTGAATGACTTAATTTAGATTTCTTTGTAAATAAAATTTATATATTTTATTTGTGTATTTTATCATTAAACTAAAGTTACTAATAAATTTCAAAAAATATATGACTAAGCGCGATGGTTCCCGGATCCCCCGCTCTGTTAGACAAAACATCGTATTTAATTGCGCCACTCAACTTAAAATACAAATATCTTAAAAAAAGGTTTCCATTGTCTACTCTGATATACGTGAATAATAATTATGAGCTAAAGAATAATATAAAACTTTAATCCTTGTTATACAAAAGCAACGCAACAAAGTTATATTAATGCTAACTAAAATAATAATCCTACGAGTTCTTGGACCTCAACTATATAGTTGATCGAGGCTTCGATGAACACAGACTAAGCAGGTACTTTGACCTAATATTTTTCAATATACATTTATCAATCACAATACAGCTGTTCAAAATATTCCAGTTAACAAAAGATATTAATAATAATAATACATAAAATATTTAACATGGGGATATATATTTTTCTTAGCCTCACGCTACGTTTCGCTCATGGCAGTATATGCAGAGGGAACTTAATATTAGTACACTCCGTTACCATTAAGACACTTCCGTTCTCCGTTATTAAGTGGCGCATCTTAACGTCAAACTTTGCGTTGTTACTTGTAAGTTAAAACAATATAATCTCCAATGAATTACCAGTTAGCAAAATATTTTGTTATATACAATATGTGTACTCTTTATACATGTGGTTATTCAAACTTACAACTATTAAATACAATCGTAAAAGTATCCATTATAATAGTTATAATACTTAGTACCTTACACGAAGCGTCGGTTCATCTAAAGGGATACAATATTGTAAACGCGCTCGCATGGCGATGACTACATGACGTTGTTTTTAATTAGCTTAATGAATGTGCGGTAGACGCGAGAGTAGTGTCATTACGATCTTGGGCTTCAAATTTAAGTACATAATGTATTTAATGATAGCTCATAGTTAAGTGGATTTTTCCTTAGTAAAATATTTAATATGGATTATTCTTGCGCTGGTTAGTTCAATTTCATTGGCGTTGGGTATTGCCACTGATGTTCAGCAATTGTATTATACATTTAATTAATTGTAATTATTATCTTATATAAGACAAACAGACACAGAAAATACAACAACAAATACATTTCAATTTTATTTATACTTATAGATGTAAAAGTAAGCCCAGGATATACTCATTATGCGTTAATACAAATGTTGTGTACCCAAAATATTTATACGCAATACAGTTTGTGTAGTAGAAACGTAACCGCAACGTTAAATCTATAAATACGACAAATACATTTAATATTTGCTTAATATTAATTACCATATTGAAAATGTGTTTACAAATACCACAGAATTATTTAATACATTTTATATAATAGAAGTTACACTAGTGTAGCGTATTTGAGAGTGAACAATAATGAAAATAAAATAAAATATATATATTGGAAACTATAAATCAAAACTAATTTATCACAAACTGCAACTTTTAAATTCTCTTCCATTTTGAGGGCACTGAAACTGTGACTATTTCTGTATAAAAGACTGCAATATGAAAGACTAGTGAAAAGAACCTTTATGAAACTATCGACTACTTTGACAAGGTGTTAAAATATTCCACCTGGATTATTCTTATTTTCATAAGCGCCAAATATATTTACAAATAAATAGTCCTATCATACACAATACAAAATATTGGACATTATTTATTACATTTCATATAGAAATTTCAAATAACAGGTTTTATTTTATTCATTCAAATACACGAATTGAGAGCTTACTTTGTAAAAAAAATTGAATTTTGCTTTAGTTTTATATTAGTCTATAAGTAGTTTTAAGTACGTCTACTTTACGATAGATGTCTGAACAAAGAATAAAATTTTTATATTTTAAGACATTCTTTTAGGGCATGAACCTTTTTATACCTTTTATCACGTACTAACATTTTAAATTTTTTACATCTTTTTAATTTTTTTCTTTCATATGATATACTTAATATAACATACGTGGACTGAATCTGAAAACACCGCTTTTATAGTCCACTCTTTGAAGACCCTGATTAAAAATTTCACTAGAATAAATTAGTATTTACTAGTTTGAAATTCAACTAATGCCCCTTAATAACACAACGTTATTAAATAAGGAAACAGGATTTAGAAAAGTTTAATAAGCACTATCATCAATTATATTGTGGAAGTACTTCATTTAGATAATTAAAATGGCACTTCAGACACCCCTCACTGTTTCAACTAGCGCGATGTGATGCGGGTATTGTAATAAATAAATAATTAATTTAATTTAAACTGAATTAAAATATATTAGTAGTTATAAATAGCCTACCCGAACAAAATCCTTGGTATACATATCGTTTGTGAGTTTAATTTTCATTTAATAAAAATTTTTTTTGGCTTCACACTATATCCTGAATATAGCAGGGTAGACAGAAGCAACCTGCTTGTCAAGTGCTAAAGCACACCGGATCCCATAAAAGACTTCTGCTTTCCACTTTTCGCCGAATACTGGAGACTGTGTGTTGAGTAGCTAAGCTCAACGTCGTGCTATGTCTTGTGACCAAAGCGTGAAAATATTAAATATTTTTTCTTTAAGTGGAGATCAAACCTACAACCTGTTGAGTTTACAATTGCACGCTTACATCCCCGAGACACCACAGGCCTCAGGAACAAAATATTCATGAATATATTTCTTTGCTGATGTTTCTTTACAAAGTGTGGATGCAAAAAGAATTATATATTATAGCTTCCCTTGTGCGGTCTAGTTTCTAAAAATTAGATTTTTTATATTCCACTTATAGCAGGGTAGAAAAGGTAACTTAATTTTGAGCTTGACATGACATTTCATATAGAGGGGCGGTAGTCGAAACCACTTTTTATCAGAGCGAAGAAAAAAATTGAATTGATATTTTTCATTGTCATCGGCGTCAACGGCTTTAATAATAAATAATTAATAAATACAAAATTTAATTTTACTTACATGATTCCTCAATAAGGACTTCTTGTTGACTTTTCACACAGCACATCACTAAGCAAAGAATTAATTTCAACATAAAACCCACCCTAAGCAAACACATATTGGCACTCAAATTTTACATATATACATCACTTAAATTTATTGTTTTATCATTATTTTTTTAATTTTAAAAATTTTATCGATATCTTTAAAGCATCACTATATCAGTCCATTACATTGCAACACAAAATTTTGTACACTCGTTGTTAGAATCTGTAACAAAAAAAAGATACATCTTAACAATGGGATACAATATCTCTGAAAGTAACTACTATTTTTATTTACGCGCTCTGGTTAATAGAGTGTCTTGACACTAGATTCCCAATTTCCCTCTGCCTTCACTGCTATATGTGTGATCTCTCTATTCTATAAAAATATATTTCGACATCGTAGGTGGTTTTTGTGGTATAGAATTCATATTCGATATATTATGTGGCATGTTCATTAAAAGCAATGAATTTTGTAAGCTGAACATTGTAATTTTAATTTTAAATTTTTGCAAATCAAGCTCGTTATTACGCGAGCAAGTTGGAGGTCCGTCGTTCTGATAAATAATTTTGCAAGATAGGCATACAAAATATAAGAATAATCCAACAAAAATAACTCTCTGCTGATTGATTGACCAATCTCTGCTTATAATTAGTAATGGCCGCCAGCAACTTTGTTTGCGTGATCATTAGCATACTTCTTTCATTTTGAGATGTTGCTTGTGTTAAGTAGCGGAACTGGGGGCGCTTTGTTTTATCAGAACTAGGAAATGCAAATATTTTAAATATGTTCATTCTCCTGAGTGGAAGTGTAGCGGGGTACGGAAATGTTTTGGGAGCAGAGTGTCTCTCCAGGACCAAGCCATGTGCGACGCTGAAAGAGAATCCCGAGTAGAAATCGAAATGATAACCATCCTGTGTACAATAAGATTTAATTTCTTGCGCAACGAAGATTTCAATAACATTAATTTATCAATGAAATCGCCTACCATAATGAACATTTTTTTATTTATGATTAACTTGAATAAAACCATGCTTATTTAGAAAACTTTAGTATATGCATCAAGCTACACCAAAATATTTATGCCCTTGTTACAACTAATTATATTGTAAGCATGTCTGTAAGGAGACTTTTACAAATTTCCGCTACCCAAAGATAATTCCTTTAAATTATCATTTGGCGAGGAGAATGATATTTATTAAATATTTGTAGTATTTTTAAAGTTTCAATTCAAAATTCAAGTAAGAAATATACTTGTTTAGAAAACGTATAAAACATGTTAACACATTTCGTTTTCCAATTACTGTCAGAATTCAAGCCATTAAAAATGCAAGATTTAAATTAATTATTATCGTTGCCGCAAAAAACAAACTCATGTTACTGCACCACTTTAGTATCGAATAATGATTTTTTTAAACTTTTACGCTATGTCCCGTATATAGCAGAGTACGCAGAGTGTACTCAGAAACCTAATAATAGTTAAGACATTCCATTCACTTCCGTTCTACACTTCCCGCTGAATTTGAGACATTGCGAATGGAGTGGCGAAACTTAACGCCGCACTTTGCGTCACTACCAGAACGAGGAAATGGATAATATTATTATAAAAGTTTCAGTAAATAAATACAATAAAATTTAAAAGTTAAAATATATGTTAAAGCCAAGGCAATTCAAGCCCACTGTGGTAGAAAACACAATTCGACCACCCACTCGCGTTACTTTAAAGATTAAGACGCTATATCGAACACATAAATGTCAAGCCTACATTTTTATTTACTAACAAGACATGAATGTATTGTCGTAAAATTTAAATTTACATGTTTATTAGGGCACGTTAAAGTAAAGCGGTGGTCGGGAATTCAAAGAATAGTTATTATTGTTTAATTATCTATTTAAGTTTTACGATGCATCTTGCATATAAGACGATACTTGAAGCCTAGTGCTAAGAAATCTGTATATCACGCACCGTACATTCCGAGGCGAGTGATAATTGGTGGGGTTCAACGCCGTTCCTACCAGAACCAGTAAATGAAAATAATTTACTTCCCCAAATGGGAATGGAGTCCACAACCGTCGCGTTCATAGTCAGGCGCCATGTTACTGCGCCACGACTATTTTTGGTCCTAACCATTTTTTTCGGTAACGATCTAATGTACCATCTTTATTCCTATATTTTCTTATCCTTATATGTTCAATATACAATATTTTATTATGATAGACAATTAATTTGATGTTAATTTACTATAATACAAGTAGGTACATACAATATTTTAAAGCCAATTAAGCACTAAAATACAAATGTAATTAACATTAATCGTCTTTCGCAACTTTTTTTCCCGCTACCGAAGAATTTAAAATATGTTTTTTTATAATACCTCATACTATTTAACCAATATACGATCATGATACATTTCAACTTTATGAATAGTCACTCAGTAAAGGATTAACGTAATTAATTAATTTCATATTTCTCTCTCTCTGTCCCTCTCTCACTCTGTCCTTCTCTCTCTATCTGTACCGAACTAGTGTGATAAAAAAACAATGAATATAGGGAAAAGAAATTCGAACCTATATGCTTCATATAAAAAAACATATGTGCATTCTTACATCAATATGAATATACAATGAATGTAATATATGCAATATATGTATATAGCAAGTATATTCAAAATGTATGCCCCAAAAGCAGTCTTATTTATGAAATATGGATATAACTTCATACATTTCAGCTTTATTCACTTAAAATATTCTCATATATGGCACTTCGGCATGAAATTCCGTTCAGAATAGCACAGTGATAAATAGCAAGCTTCAATTTGGTCGCGGTTACTTAAATTCAAAATCTGTTACATATTATATTTAAAACACCATCATGGCACAAGAAGTGTCGAATACAATGGTTGTAAGTTCGATTTGTGTACGACAAGGTTATATTTTATTTAGTTTTTAGTTTTACGTTGTATCTCGCATATAGTAGGTATACCGTAACAATATTTTCCCGACTCAAAACGGGCTACCAAAATATTATTGTTGATTTAGTTTTTTGAAGTGAAAACTTCTTTAGCATCGTTGATTTGAAAGGCGTTAAAAAAGAGAGAGACATAAATTCAATTTGAGAGAAAATGATATAGGAAGCATTATACAGTGTTTCATATGTTCGTGGTTCTTATTTAATTTATTCTTGAAAAGATTACGATAAATTCCGATGACTCTAAATATAGACTTTAATGTAAATTTTACATCAAATACAGCGATTCCATTAATTGAGTTTTTGACACTAAATTTAATTAGAAAATATACAGCAAGTTTTGATCAAGATGTATCAACAAAAAAAAACAAAAACAAGAATTGACGCAGTATTCATAAGACATATTGACCATATTAAGATAAAAGTATTTATTTCTTAGGTACTATACCATAAACCTTTTAAGTACACATATTCGTAAAATAATAATAATTATTATACATTTTATTCAATTAAATAAAAAAATCAATTAAATAAAATTAATAATAATTATTATACATTTTACATTACCATAGTATATTGACCTAATTTATCCAAAATGTGAACTAAATGAATCTCTGTAATACGTACGAATAAAATGTTAAATAATTATATCAGACTATAACTATGATAATTACTGAAACCTACAGCTATCCTCTTCCCGAAATTTTGCATTCGTCTCATTATTTTTAAATGAAGCTGTAAATTGCTCACATATTTGTTTGTAGAATTTACCGTTATTATTTTTTTTATGTATTTTTGCTTTCTTCAGCTGCAGCTAAAAAAAGTATTAAAAAACTTAATAATACTTTGTCTGCTTTCATTTTGAAATATATCTAGCAAAAATTTACATTGTTTTTTTCACTCAAATCTAATGCACATTAAATCCGGGTGCTGTCTTTAGGATCATCGGGATACGGAAATGATACGCGCGCTCATAATAGGCAGAAGACAAACATTGTGGAGACACTGTTCCCCACTTTTCGTTCAATTTTCAAAATTTTGACTTGACCGACGAAACTGAACGCCACGGTTTGTCCCGTTGCCTGAGGTTATAAAAATAATTAATTCCACCTAGTGGAAATTAAATACGCAATCGTTGTTGGGTTCGCGATGGAAGGCTTGCCCGCAGCGAACCCAGCCAGCCCTCTATAGGGCTGCAACGTTCCATCTGCCACGATGTGCACCACACCACCGCGCACTTAGGGCGTCCCCCTTAATGCGACGCGCACCAGTGCGTCCCCGCTGCTGTGATAAGTGGAAGTGGACGACGGACCTACAAATAGCTACGTGAAATTTAAGAGGAGGGGTGGAAGAAAAGATGAATGATTTATTAGATGTGATGGATGGCAACCGTAGCGTTTGGCGCTCCGTTCTCTCTGCCTACCCCGCTAGGTATATAGAATGAAGATAAGTAAGTAAGTAAATAAGGACCGGCGGAACTGAACGCCACGGTTAGTCCCGTTGCCTGAGGTTATAAAATAATTAATTCGATGGGATGTGAGCCGAGACCGTATCTAGCACTACATTGAATAAGGATGGACTAAGAGCCGATCCCTGGTGAACACCTACTGTAATCTGAAAATATTTGGTGTCGCAACAACAAACCTAACCATAAGCGGAGTTGAGATACGCCATTCACATTGTGTCTCTAAACTGGCGAAGAGAGTTTGAATTTAAAAGTTGTTTCGTTTTTCTTCTCTGCTCACATAAATCACGGCGGCGGTGTTGAGATCCATTTTTTTTATATACAAAATAAAATGAACCAAAAAGTATCACTCGGTCAAAGCCAAAAAAATAGTATTTAAGTTTTTACTACAGTCACTCGCTAGTTGAAATGTTCAAGTTGGCCCCATTAATTAATTTAATTTATATTTTTCGTAAGTTCAGTAGTAAATGCTCCTCGCTACAGTCCTCGAATTCAGGTAACATCTGTATTTAATTCCGCTTTCAAATATTTTAATTGCTTATATTTAATTCATTTCTTTAGTACGAAATAAAATGAAAAATTTAATAATTATATCATTAACTGAATTTATTTTATAAACGCGGCTGGTTTGTGATCGATGCTCTCTCAGTAGAATTATATAGTTCATATTTTCATTTCATCTGTTAACGAGGCAAGTCTATACTTCTAACTGATCACTGTCTGTACATGGGTGATATATTGAAAAATACTTAAAGGGGACGTTTAATATTATGATAGGGCCCAGATTAGAATTATTTTAAAAAATTGTCTGTCTGTTTGTCTGTGCGTTTGCACGTGCTAGTCTCAAAAACGGCTAATTATATTTAAATGCAGTTTTCTCTATTATATTTTTCTTCAACATATAGTGTTTGCGTTATTTAAATCAGTAAATAAACAATAAAGGTCGATTTTAAATATTAAGTTCGATAAGATTTGCTACAACATTTTTATTCATTTAAATGAAATTTTCATTTTAATGTATACATATTGTCGTAAGCTTGGTAACTTTATTAGAACAAGAACATAATTGAGATTAGTAAACAAAGCGTAACCAAGTGAGCGAAGCCGCGGACTGGTCGCTAGTATTAAATAATTTCTTCCCTCTAATGGCTATCGAATCCACAATCATCGTTTATAGTCACACGCTGTAGCACTGAATCCCCACAGTCTAATTACAATTGCCTAAAAACACTTAGAAAAAGCTAAAAAAGAACATATCCTTAAGATATTATAACAAGAAATTGGTTTATAATATAACAACCCTATATTATACCGTAGACGAAGTTCCGAAGCATCAACATTCTCACGTTAGCTCCTTGTTTGTTTGATTACAGTTATTAAACTATTCAATGCCTCTGGCAATTCTCGACACGAAGCTGTTACTGACATTCCGATATTTTTCTTGTTATTTTATTCGACTAGGGAAGAGAGAATTTACGTATTTGGAACGTCCATTTCTTGACCTTTTTTGATACTTTTCATAAACTTTTACTACCTAAAAGAGTATTGAAGAGAGATTTAACGCTAATTTACATTTAATAAGAGAAGAAATTAAATAGATTTAAGGTCATCGTAGCGCGGATACAAGCGTGCGATTTAATGGTTGAAGATTCGATTTTATTCAGAAAAATGATACATACTTATAATTTTATATCTTTCTCGGTCTGGTAAATGCAGAATGCCTCTAGAATGAAACGGCGGAAACAGAGGAACAAAATTGTCCCTCTATACCTGCTATATTAGAGACAAAGTATGAACTAAAGACATTTTTGGGTAAAGTCTAAGTAAGTATTTTGTTTTGTTTTATGAAATAACAGGATTATTCGAAAAAAACCATTTAATAATTTTGAAATTGTAATCACTATAATGATTTAAATTATACAGCCCTAAAAGTCTAATCATAAAAACAACATTTATACTTATTTAGAAAACATAAAAATTTTAACAAGATTTGAACCCACGTTCTTGGAATCCTCTAAGCGGATTAAGTATGTAATATATAATTAAGAAAGAATTTAAAAAATAGCATATAACTAACACTAAAAATAGCTAAAATAGTGCTTAGTATTTTGAAACATTTTGATTAAAACAACAAAAACTAGTTACAAAAACAAACTAATAAAAACATATTAAATTTTCGACTTGTTGCCGACTCAATATAAATGCTAATTGTATTTGTACCACTTAGTCCGGATTATGTAACTGAAAACAAACATCTTAGGAGCTGTTTGTCAAACATAGTTCAACTATTTGTGTGTAAGTTTTAGTCTTTGACTAATTAATATGAAGCTAAGATGATACATAAATTAATGCAAAACATAAATACTATTAAAATGTGTAAACTAAGTGTATAAACACTTAGTTTATCCATTTTAATATCTTATAATAATCTCTGTTCGCTTCGCTCACCAATCACTCATGGCTTAGTTCGCTTTGATAATATATATTAAAATATCATTGAAAAACACACATTTATTTTTTTAAACATTACGAATTTCGTCAAACCAAACTGGGTAGGCAATATAACTTTTCCCACAATTAGAATCGAACCCGTCACGTCAGGATTACAATCAAGCGCTGTGCTTTAAAATATAAACATATATTTAGTTGATTTTAAGCTTTCTATTAAATACAATACAATATCAGAATAATGTGAGAAAATAATTAGTTCCTAATAATTAGTCAATATACTTATCTATATTAAAAAAACCGTTTTCTTAAGAAAAAAAACAAGTCAAAGAATTTATATAACTCTCACTCCATATTTGAAAGATAATTTTATAGTGTTGTAAAATGTATTCAGATGCCTAAATTACAAGGTACGATGCCTTAAGATTTAATTTGCGTGCAAGAGGCAGTATAATGATAGGTTGAGAGTCGTTAAACGTTCAAAGGCGGTAGTGGGTTCAGGTCTTGTTAGTAAATGGCTCTGT
>DWMZ01000703.1:0-20159 GCA_018249855.1 Eueides tales michaeli
AAGTCGCGGGGCGCCCTGCAGCTTTGAGACCGCCCAGCGCATGGGGGCCTGAGCACCGAATGTCACCACTACTATGATGTAGCCTCCCACCTGTTGATGGAAAATATTTTAAATATTATAATTTTTTGGGCTTATTTTGTTCATAAGTGCTATCTTACCATACCATACCATATAAAACCATACCATATAAAATAATCATTCTAATAATCACAATTATCTTTAAGTAGATAATTATGATTATTAGAATGGTTATTTTATATAGCTTCACGCCGTACCTATATGTATGTAGGGTAGACATAGGGAACCCGGGAACCTAGTGTTAGGACACTCCGTTCTACTTTCGTTCCCTATTTTCCCTTTTATAGCAACTTCACTTTTACACTTTCACTTTTATAGCAACTGGTCATTATGTTTTTGTTATAAATAATATTATATACGATTTCATTAAAGTTTTTTAATTTATCTCATTATTTTCTTGACAAATCAAGCCTACATGCCATAAATAGGTTTGTTTTAAATTTTTTTTTTAGTCGGACACATCGTTTTAGCAAAGCAATTTATTTCATATATATATATATATATATATATATATATATATATATATATATATATATATATATATATATATATATATATTATAATAAAAAAAGTGTTTACATTTTCTCGATCACCTCTATCCAGTAGTCGAGAGTTTGAGAAAGTTGTATTTTTTAATTTCATGCATATATCCAGATCCTGATATGTGATATTAAGACACGCCGTTGCTCACTAATCACCTTATTTTCGAGACCTTGCATATTGAGTTGCGGAACTAAGCGATGGGCTTTTTCTTGAGTAGGAATCGAGCCAACAACCTTCGCAATTACAAACAGATACTGTGCCACAACAGCCTTTGCATAATACGTTAAATTTTTATAACACCTTATATATATTTTTATAATTTTTATACTAATATGAGTTGCAAAGAGCTAATAAATCGACAGTCGCGTCGACCGGCGCCTGCGCTGATGCCTGCGTCAACACGCTCGCCGCGTTATCTCTGTTATCAGAGAGCTCCCGCTAAGACGCGCTAAGCATTGTCTACTTTGCTGATTAAACATTTTATGACTCTTTCACGCGACTGTCATATATTGTATAAGTTTATTAATAAGTATTATATATTAGATGCGTGTCGTGGAGCAAATGCACCTGCGACAGGTTGTGGGTTCAATCTAGAAAGAAGCAGTAAGAGAATAAATATTAAACAGTAAATAACTAAATTGGTGTTCCGTAAGAGGTTCCTATATTAATATAGGGTTATCCTTTCACGCTGTATCCCGCACACAGCAAGGTAGGCAGAGGGAACTTGGGAACCTAGTGTTAAGACACTCCGATCCACTTCCGTTCTCCACTTTCCGCCGAATTTCAGGCATTGCGTGTTGAGTGGCGGAACTCAACTCCGCATTTTGCCTTAATACCAGAGCGAAAAAATGAAACGTGAAATATTTAAATTGAAAATATTAAATATTTCATTGGCTCGAGTGGGGATCGAACCCACAACCTGTCGTTTACAGTCACACGCTTGTGCTGCTGCGCCACGATACTTTGTATTTACATATTATTTAATTCTGTGTATACGTGACACCCGCGCAAACCAATCATCGCGCATCGCTGATGAGTGTTACAAGTTTTTTATATTAAGACACTATTTATTTTTTTACATTAATTTTATTCTTACATTTCTGTATGTTCTTATAAAGCAAATATAAAAATACATATATTTGAATATTAGTTGAAACGATACAATTAATACAAAAAAAAAATATTTTTTTGTACGGGGACTCCCCTTGTTTTGTAATTTTTTTAATTTCATATTTTTTCCTACGCTCACACGCTTACACTTAATTACCCAGCTGGATTCCAAATTTCACATTTCTTGGTCATGTTAGAGTGATTTAAGTTTTTTATCTATACATATAGAAAGTCAATCAATCAGTGGAAAATTAACGACTTTTGGATCTTTATAACCGTTTGAGTTAGCTTTGAAATTTGGCCTTAATAAACACACGTACTTTCATATGTTTACGTTAAATAGCTTTTGCTAGTTATGGAGCGTTCAAAAGTAAGACAACTTGGTTCATCTTACATCAGCGCTGGTTAGCCAGTTTTCGTTTGAACTTGGCTTGATACGCTGCCGCGTGTCTAGATTGACTGCGGGACTTTTTTATAATCACACTCGTTATTAGGATTATAATTATCCTGAGTCAAGGCCGAAGCAAGGGTGACCTCGCCTTAGTGTAATCGCGTGAGGCATACAGCCGGCCGAACAACAGATACTTCACATATAGATAACGCTACTATCGTAAACAAACCGTTCACTGAACTATGCAATATAATAATTAATTGTAATTAATTAGGGTATCAGTTCATGATGTATCCCGCACATGGCAGGGTAGGCAGAGGGAACTTGGGAACCTAGTGTTAACAAACTCCGTTACACTTCCGTTCTCCACTCTCCGATAAATTTGAGGCATTACGTGTTGAGTGGCGGAACTCAACGCCGAGGAAAGATAGTTTATTAATTTATTTTTTATACGCACTATATAATTATTATTGGTTTATTTTAACGAATGTATATTGAATATTGATATTCGGTGAAGTTTTGATGAACATTTCGTATTAGTTAGATAATTTTCTTAATATTTATTTATTATATAATTTGAATCCAATACTGTTTTTGTTTATCACAGTCAAGTCACAGACATGTGTCCTACGAAATTAATAAAGTAATCTGTTATATAAAAATTATAGCTTAAATAGCCCAAATACATGAGAATTTTAGAACATTTGGACAAAATGAACACTGATGTTATTACAATTACTTTATTTTTGTATACTTTTCATTTCTACCCTCCTTTTCACCTCACTGTAAAAATAATTTCGAATGATTTCATACTTAGTTCCCTTTACGATAACGTAATAATTACCCTAAAACGGACCTCGAATCCTGAACCATTGTGATTATATGTTCACTATACTATCCGATTACGTCATATTTCTTATTTTTTAAAATTTAAAAACAGCATATATCACGTTCAATATCAAACCATGGCATTGAGATTAAGTGGAATGAACGGACGGACAGAAATACTCACTAATAAAGGAACAAGCACAGTATTTACCTTATTACCTCAGATGCTAAGCTCAACAAGATAATATCGCGTTATTTTTAGATGTACGACGAAAAATTCTTGGTAATATTGTAATTTGAAAATTTAAATTAACCGGTAACTAGATGTTCCGTCGTAAGAAGAACGTTGAAATACTTTAAAAAACATATAAGTTCAGACTTTTGGAAAGAGGTTTAAGGCTCAGTGGGTAATTATGATATGGTCATTATTTTGTACAAAGGCAAGCGTTTTAAATTTCTTATTAAATATTATACTATAATAATAACATATATATCTACAGTATGTTGTCTATAATACGTTTCAATAAGGTTATCACAATTTTTATTAAAGAGGTTATTTTTTTTTTCAGTTGATCTTATCATATCAGACTATTATTATGTATATTATTGACGATAGTTTATATTATTATATATATTATATATATTACTGTGCTTATCATATGTTGCATGCGTTCGTCGGTCCATGGGGAACGGAGTGCCTTACACTAGATAATCCATGTCTTCCTTGCTATACGTGTCAAAAAGCTTGACAGTATTTTTTATATTGGACAATTTACGCTTTCTCCGATATAACGATCCATATTTAGGATTCCATAAATCATTGCAACAGCATTCTTAAGCATTTTTTAGGGTAATTCAGAGCGAAGAAAATCTATTAAGGATTTCTATTAAAATTTAACGAAATAAACATACTATTGACCTTAAATATCTAAAGTTAAAAAGCAATAACACTCATAGTACATCAGGGAGACGAGAGGAAGAGCCAATTGCGCCGCGTAAGTGGTCACTGACTCAATGGCGACGCGTGACGGCGTGACCCATATGCGGAAAGTGATGTGACTTTTGCATATCTTAAAAGATATTGTGACAGATTCTAGGAAAAGTTAATAGTATATTTGATTTTCGCGATTGTTACACATTTTAAATGAAACACTTTTATGGGGAGTCTACCCGTGACCACGGACTACTGTAAAGTGTTCGAAACGTCGGGTTTCCAAAAATGTTTAAAAGTCAATATACGCGATTAATCCGTTTAAAAGTGTTTCATCTAGGAAAAGTTCTTGGGGCGTATCGGTATTCTGATAACGATTGCAGTAAAGTGAAAATTCCTGTAAGGACAGATTTGTTTAAAGCTTCACGCTGTATCCCGCACAAGGCAGGGTAGGCAGAGGGAACCTGGGTATCTAGTGTTAAGACACTCCGTTCCACTTCCGTTTCCCACTTTCCGCCGAATTTGAAGCATTGCGTGTTGAGTGGCGGAACTTAACGCTGTGCTTTGCCTTATTACCAGAGCGAAGAAATGAAACATTAAATATTAAAATTAAAAATATTAAATGTTTCATTTCCTCGACTGGGGATCGAACCCAGAACCTATAGGTGCCGCTGCGCCACGACAGGCCTTGATTTTTTTAAGCAAATTAAAAAAATATCTTTTTTTAAGTAATCTCACTCATGAATTACGATTTGTCAGTTGTGTCGTTTTTGTTATAATTAATATGTTTTATAATTGATGTGACTTAGCCCTTTGTATATATATTTCTAATTAAGTGTTAAGATTTCGTAGACATACAACATTTTTACTCGATACGTATTATTTTTTGTCAGCATCACACTGTATCCTGTTCATGACAGAGTAGGCACAGAGAACTTAATATATTTCATTCGAAAATATTAAATATTTCATTTCATCAAGCCTCGACAGGCTGATTTAATTAAAAATAAGTCTCAATTCCTTACCAGCGATGTCCAGCAGGATTTAACCTGATCCTCAGGATACAGGAATATGTCCAAGAGTGCCCAGGAGCCGCGCCACACGAACACCACCAGCGATCCCACCACCGTCACAGAGAACACGCAGTCGAGAATGTACAACGCTGTTTCTCTGCTACTCTGTAACAAACATTTATCAGGTTAGATCACTGTTTGTATATAAAAGATATATTAAAAAATAACATCTTTTAGGGGGTGTAAAATGATGGTAATAGGGCCCTAATTAGTTTTACAAAATAGTTACTAATATTTATATAGATACTAAAATTTTAAGAGTGAAAATGTTATTAGAACAAGAAAATAACTGAGATTACATACTAAATAACATGCGGGCGGCGTGTTTCAGTATGGTTTGGCTATAAGCTGGACCTTAAATATATACAGATTCCGTCCGAATGGTACTTTGGTCTGGTGAATGACCAAAGTACCAATCGCAGCGTCGTTTATTGTCTTTCAATAAGAAGTGAAATACGTTACGCTTATCTCTATCAAATGATTTACTCTTTAAACGTGAACGTAAATTCAATTTTCTGTTTACTAGCGTCACGCTGTATCTGTGCTGTCCAGCACATGGCAAGGTTCGCTGAGGGAAGTTGGGAACCTACTGACTCCGTTCAGGTTCCCACTTTGGTATTGCGTGTCTTTATGTTGTTACGATAGCGTTTTTTGCTCCGTTCTCTCTGGCTACCCTGCTAGGAATAGAGTATGAAGCTGAGTGATTAAGCTTGTTTATTGGCGAAACTCAATCGCGATTTGTCTTGTTACATTTTTGTTATTGTAACACTTGAAATTTTGAGTGCAAGTCGCATTCACAACCCAGTCGCACGCTTTTCCCGCGGCGTCACAACAGGCCTCATTTAATTTATCAATATTATTATTACCTGAGGCCTGTCGTGGCGCAGCGGCACACATAAGCGTGTGACTGTTCAACCGACAGGTTCTCGGTTCAATTCCGTGTCGAGGAAATGAAATATTTAATATTTTCAATTTAAATATTTAATGTTTCATTTCTTCGCTCTGGTAATAAGGCAAAGCGCTGCGTTCAGTTTCGCCACTCAACACGCAATGCCTCAAATTCGGCGGAAAGTGGGGAATGGAAGTGGAACGGAGTGTCTTAAAACTAGGTTCCCGGGTTCCCTCTGCCTACCCTGCCATGTGCGGGATACAGCGTGAAGTTAAAAAAAACTTATTATTACCATTATTATGTAACTTAAGTATATTATGTATGTCACCAAAAATTAAATTACCATCATATGTAAAATATTCTACTTCTGTTAAACGTGTTCGTTCGTGTATTTCGTGTTTTGCCTTCCGTTATGCGCTGGAGACATTACGCGGGTTGAAAACCAGAGCTTAACGCCGCGCTTTGCCTCGTTACCGGAGCGAGGAAATAACAACATAAAATATTTTTACTATTTTTAAAGTGATATTCCCCACTTAGTATTTTTCTTTCATAAGTGTGGAATATCACTTTAAAGATAGTAAAAATATTTAATAAATAGCATTCTCTCTTGCCGAACGATAATTCTAAGGAGTTGTCTTTGTGTAGCGGACATTTGTAAAAATCGTCACTACAGAGATGCTAACAATATAAATAAGTTGTACCAAGCATGAAAATTTCGACGGAGCTCGGTGAGAACGAATGGCTTAGTTGGTCAGAGCGCTTGGACGGATTCTAAGAAAAGCGGGTTCAAATCCTGCTTCGTTCAAATTTTTATACGTTTTTAAATTTAGTATTTTTAACTATATAAAATGTTTCATTGCGTCGATTAGGAGTCGAATGCGAAACTGTCGCTTTTACAGTCGTGCGTTTGTACCACTGCGCCACGACGGCCGGACGGATCAAAAAAGACGCCTGTAGTCATTTTTATATTCGTTATATTGTAATCATTTTTTTGTTTTAATGAGAAAGTATTGTCTTATAACGATTACCTTAAAAAACTTTTTTTTTTATTTTTACTATTTTTAAAGTGTTATTCCACACTTAGGAAAGAAAAATACTAAATTTAAAAACGTATAAAAATTTGAACGAAGTAGGATTTGTACCCGTGATATATAGTGAAATATCATTAAACTCATTAATTTTATTGAAAATAATCCTTAATTAAGTATGTATACCAATCGATAATAAAATATCTAGATTATTTATTATAGTGTACTGTTAACTTTAAGTTATATACACTGTATACGAAAATTTGTATACAAATGTTAGAATTATATTTCATATTTATCTTACTTATATATACATTTTTATGTCTTTTAAGACCGTCATAGCACACTATCGTACTTGGCCTTTGACTGTAACGCAAGGGTTGTGGGTTCGACTCCTCGATCAGGAAATAAATTATTATCGTTTTCTTGATCTTGTAACAAGACAAAGCTCGGCGTTGGGTTCCCCTACTCAACACACAATGTCTCCTAATTTAGACAGTACTTGAAAAGTGTCTTTATACAAGGTTCCCAGGTTCCTAGAAGGAACCTGCCATGCTATGTGTAGGTTACAATGGAAGGCTAAAAAAATATTTTAGTTAAAATGTGTTATTATTTTAACTTTTACTGTTTTTGTTGTATTTTTTTGTTTTTTTTTTCATTTTCACAAATATGCACTTATAATGGTTGACTACATTTGTCTAAGCTATTTCATTTTATATCTAATCAGAGGGAATGATAAAGACACACTGTCATTTTTAGTCGTTCATCGATATTTAATCCCGGAACTATTACGTATTGTTATACAAGATACGCTTAAAATAAAGGAAAAAGAAATAAATGCAGTACTTGTCGGTTTAGATGTTTATAAGGCACATATGTATATGTATATGTATATATATACGACATAATGTATATTATAGAACTAAGCATATTATTTGGTTGTTCGCCCTAATCACAAAAGCTACTGTATCGAATATGAATATATATATATATATATATATATATATATATATATATATATATATATATATATATATATATATATATATATATATATATATATATATATATATATATATATATATTTACCGTGTTCTTGGGAAGTAAGATAACGATCTGTGCGTCTATCATTTATGACTCAAGCTGTAAGATTATCAACACTCATGTTAATAATCTTACAGTTTCAGTCATAAATATCTCAATATCGCCGTTTTGTAATAAAATAACTCGAAAACAAATCATACGGTGGTATTAGTAAGGTAGAATTACAATCGTTTAAATATTTATTAATTGATAGAAAAAACTATTTAATACTTACTAAATTTAAAAACGTATAAAAATTTGGACGAAGCAGGATTTGAACCTGCGCCTCTTGAAAACCGTTCAAGCGCTCTGACCACTAAGCCATCCGTCATATTTATTATAGTACGGATGGCTTAGTGGTCAGTGCGCTTGAACGGTTTTCAAGAGGCGCAGATTCAAATCCTGCTTCGTCCAAATTTTTATACGTTTTTAAATTTAGTAAATATTAATTGAACGGTTTTCAAGAGGCGCAGGTTCAAATCCTGCTTCGTCCAATTTTTTATACGTTTTTAAATTTAGTATTTTTCTTTCCTAAGTGTGGAATAACACTTCAAAAATAGTAAAAATATTTAATACTTATTGTATACACAAAAAAAAAACTCACTGTTTTATAAAAAGTAGGCGCGTCAAAGTAATCTTCAACAGTATCAACGGTAATGCAGTACGGCGCTGAGTCCACGTTTCTCAAGCCCTTCAAGAAGATGATGGCCACAGTCGATACGGCCGTCGATATGATAATCGCCATGGTATCGTTTAGGAAACACTCTAGTAAATTCCATACTCCCCTACAAGCTGCCACATTAACTACAGCAGCTATAGAAGTATACAGTCTTGTGAAGAATAGATATTTTTTGATCCCATATTCTGGTACCAATAATTTATTCAACGGCTCTTGTATGGCACATAGGATGAGGCCGACGATGATACCAAACGCGGCAGTCCATATCGCGCTTAGTAATGCATCATCTGGATATATGTAAATGTCCATAAGGGACCATGTTGCCTTCCAGTATATGATAATCAACGGCCCAGCCAAGCAGATCGTGAAGAAAACGTCGATAATCTCCAAGAGCGCCTCCAGCTTCTCTCCGCTCAGCGGCCGGAGCAAAATGTAGCTACTTCCAAGCATAACTAACGAGGAGTAGGCAAGTCTATGTATAATTATTCTCGTCTCAACAATTAATCGTGGAAACTTCTGATGTAAACTGTCATGGGATTAGGTCCATCCCGTAATGGAAGCGTGCACCAAATTTTATTTCCGTTGATTTATATTCACGAACAAAATGATGAATGATAGCCATATAATTATTTACCGGTAAACGTGTGATCGTTTCTTTTTAATTAGCACATCACTTTGCAATTTCGTTTTTGTTTCGTCGACGCAAACGAATATGAAACAAATAAATTCGCCAAGTTCAAATTATGTCTCTCACCAAACAATCCACTGTCCTCAAGTGACACGGTATTTATAATAAAGTAAAACACAAGAAGGCTGATTGCTAGAAAATGCTGATAGGCAATCGCCACCAAATCGTACATACAATGATTTATTACTGCATAATTCACGGCTTCCTTGTAATGCATCTATCGTTAAAACTGCGAATCGTATTGATATGAAAAACAATGTATTAGGTAATGATTGATGATAATTATGTTTTTTATAATTCGATAATAACTTTATGCCCTATATATTATATTGTAAAGATTTATTTATTTTTAAACTTAACACATTTTATACGTTTTAAGAGGTGAGTCAGGCTTCCAAAGGCTATATAGGTACTGCTACTAAAGTACTATAAAATATGTATTTGTGATGTACGTATATATATACAGTTTTTATTTTTCTATTTTTTATGCCTAGTCAAAGATTTTTTTATGTGAAATAGGTTTCTGTTAATAAATAGTTTTAGAATTATTGTGACTTTATATATATATATATATATATATATATATATATATATATATATATATATATATATATATATATATATATATATATATATATATATATATATATATACACACATATATTTAATTTGATTTTCTAAATTAGTTGCAACATCAAACTTGTATTGTATTAGTAAGAGATAATAAGAAACCGGTCAAGTGCGAGTCGGACTCACCCACCGTCATTGCCGTACCAAATTAACTTATAAGAGTGAACTAACATACACTTGGGCGTAGGCACTCATTTTGTATGAAACAAACTAGAAATATAAGTTTTTAGTGTGTTTTATTTTTATGAAGTCGCTATAAATTTTCTCTTTTAGGATATTTTCCTATATATATTGTATAGAAAATTTTTCATTCGAGCAAAATTAATCACTACAGGCTAGACATGCCGCATAAACTATGATTATTTGATATTAATTTCAGTTTCAAACTTACGCGATCTCGAGGTAAATAAAGTCTCTATAGACTGACAAACGGGCAAGGAAGTGCTATGAGTGTCCTGATAAGTCCTTTTGCGATACTGGGTACGGTCCTACAAATCTTTTGGGGTACGGAACCCTAAAAATATATATCATTACGCTAAAAATAACTACTGATAAAAGTGAATATCAATTGAGTGTCATATTTATTATGTTAAATAGATTAAATGAATATATAAATTGCTCTTTGTAAGGAAAGTTAAAAATAACAAAAGAATATTTTAAAAAAGACATATTTTTGACATTTTTAAAGTAATATATTCTATAGTAAGAACAAAAACAGATTAATAAAACGTTTAAAGTACTTAGAGACTTTGCAAAAGGTTTCGTTATGTTAGTATATTAATATTTTTTTAGGGTTCCTTATGTCAAAAAGGAAAAAGGATTTTTTATTGGATGGCTTCGTTGTCCCTCTATACGCCTCTCAACACCATTTCCCAGTGGTCCTCATTCATGTTTTGGTGCGGTACCCTTAGTGGGCGAGTTCAGCTCGCACTTGACCGATTTAGCAATATATATATATATATATATATATATATATATATATATATATATATATATATATATATATATATATATATATATATATATATATATATATATATATTTATATATATATATAGAATATAACAATAACATTATTCTATTTTACCTGAACGGCATGAATAAGTAGATACTTAATGTACATCTATTATGAAAGTGATAAAAACTTTGCTACGCCAACGCTTTCGTAGCTTCAGGCGTGAACGTTTTCATAATAACATTTCGGAGTTATATGCATATTTTAGCTACGTAATGTAGCTTCTAATAAATATGCAGACTGCAAATGGAGCTTTTAATTCTTTATAGCTATAATTTAAAGGTACATTTTCATTTTTTACACGCGCTTTCACATTAATTAGGTTTGTATGTAATTATGTAACTATTTAATAAAATTTAGGAAACGAATATGATCTTTTTTTAGATTCACGCTGTACTTTGTACATGGCAGGGAAGGCAGAGGGAACTTGGGAACCTACTATTAGGACATTTCGTTCTCACTAAGACACTTCAGTTCCCCACTTGCCAACAATATAAAGCATTGCGTGTTATAATATTGTCCTTTTTAATATTCGAAGTTATTTGAATTAAATCAACTTGTTTATGCAAATAAATATGTCATGTCATTTTTAGGAAACGCAGGAAAATCAGGGCAACATAGTGATTATTGTGAGTACCAATTTCGGTCTTAGTTTTAAAGGAAAGTAATTACGTTAGTTACTTCCTACTCATATATATGGAAATTTAATACAAAAATAAATTCTTATACAATATACGTTGTTGATCATAGGTAATTAATTATAAAAGGGCAAGTGCTACAACCACGATAAAATTAAATATGGCAACACATTTTTATGAATCAAACTCAAATATTTTTCAAATTCAAATTCAAATATTTTTATTCAAACTAAGAAGTTACAAGCATCGCGTTTGAACGTCAAACAATTTACCACCAGTTCACTAAAGTTACTGTCTCAGATCTGAGAAGAAATGGCGAAAGAAACTCAGCGGGACACGTCTTGTTTTAATCAACAGTTTACATAATATTATTATAAGTGACAATGATTCATTTGAAATAGCCTGGAGCGAACATTTTACTCTCAATGCATAACATTTAACACACAAATGTCTTTTCACAATTTTTTTAAATTGTAAAATAGAAAATATCCGGACGTTTTCTGAGATTCTATTGTAAATGCGTACACACTGTCACAAAAAAAACAATTACGGACGGTTGTTTCTTACAATTGAATGAAAAAAGATAAAACACGCTTTGACTATGTCAATTTGTTAACAAAGAAAATTGAAGAAACAGACTACTATTGTTATTTCATATAATTTTTTTATTGAGTTCATAAAATAGTTTTCAACGAATATAATAATTTATTTTCATATCACTTTCATATTAAATAAAAAATCGGAGGCTATCAAAGAGAAAAATACAGTTTATAAAATTTTGGTTAATATTTAAGAATATTTCGGTAAAAATATCGAATTTGTTAGAGATATTCAATGAAGCTATTATGAAGAAGTGTTAGTTAATAGATGATAAATAATGAATAGAAGAAATTACTAAATAAATTGAGTTTCGGGCTTTTTAAAGAAATATTTGAAATCCATTTTGATGGATCTATAGAGATTCATATTGTTAGAACACCACGACACTTTTGATAGCACACATTTTTGACACACTATTGATCACTGTTTATATTTGATTATGAAAATAATTATTATTATTGATTAGAGTTTATTATAATATTATATATATTATGATTATAGCTAAAGTCACTATCAACCATGTCGAGCGAATGACAAACTGAAACGCAACTGAGCGGAGCTCTAATAATATAATAAATCGCAAGATTCTTATCAGAATAAGCAATAAATCTCTATAAATAATAATCTTCACATCACATTAGTTTGCTCAAAAAATTGTTGTAAAATTTACCTAACGTGACGTACAGCGTACACGGCTATTAAGTGATATCTTGTTAGCTCCGTTCTATGAGATGACAGCTATTCGCGCATTTGTACTCCCTATCAGTTGAAGCGTACAATACGCGTTGTCATGGCACCGTGCGTATCATTTTATATTAAAGTAGCAATTGTGAAACTAATGGCGGTGTGTTAAGGTTTTTTTTCTATGAATTTCATTTATTTTTTATGTTTTTTTTTAGAAAATAGTATTTAATTGAGGTTTGTTGTGGCGCAGGAGCATATGTGTGTGAGTGCAAATGCGACAGGCTATGGGTGCCGCCCCCGTTAGAGAACCAGATATTTAATTATCATTTCCACACAATATTGAACTACAGATAATAAAACCTATCATTAAAAATATTAAATTTAAAAACGTACAAAAATTTGAACGAAGTAGGATTTGAACCCGCGCCTCTTGCAAACCGTCCAAACGCTCTGACCAACTAAGCCATTCGATAGTTGGTCAGAGCGCTTGGACGGTTTCTAAGAGGCGTGCGGTTTCAAATCCTGATTCGTTTAAATTTTTATACGTTTTTACATTTAGTATTTTTCCTTTCCTAAGTGTGGAATAACACTTTAAAAATAGTAAAAGCTATCATTGTTGTAAAATTTGTTCTTACTTATTATTGAACCACCGTTGATGTACATATATTGGGTGATGTATATAAGGGTCCCGTACAAGAAGGGTAAAACGAGTCCTTATTACCTGCTATACAGGTGAAATTTTCATAGATGTATTTCTGTTGCCGCTACTTCAACGAATACAAAAAAAAGTTTATAGTTGGCAAACGCAGTGTTTTATGTGTTTTTTTTAACATATTATTATATATTTTACAATTATGTGATATTATATTTGTTTATACTAAGTTTTTATACAAAATGACTACGGTTAAGTGATTTGTGCTTGACTGTCATATTCGGAACGTCACAATTAAATAACAGAAAGTGACGTAGCTAGCACATGGAATTAAAATGCGCTAACTAATAGATTAATACGTTAGTAGTAATTAACTTGCAGTTATATATAACATATATAACTTGCTAGTTAATCAGCTTCACGCTGTACCCTGAACTTGGGAACCTTGTGTTAAGACACTCCGTTCCACTGCCGTTCCCCACTTTCCGCCGAATTTGAGGCATTGCGTGTTGAATGGCGGAACTCAACGCCGCGCTTTTGCTTTATTACCAACGCGAAGAAATGAAGCATTAAATATTAAAATTGAAAATATTAAATATTTTATATACTCGAATGGGGATCGATCCCACAACCTATCGGTTACAGTCACACGCTTGTGCCGCTGCGCCACGACAAGCCAACTGGTTACATATGGCTAGCTCCAAGTTTAAATCTTATAGTATATGGATATGTTCGAATTTAATTGTTCTTTCTTCATGGATATGTCTGTATTTTTTTGCTTTGTCTTTTTTAGCTTCATGCTTTATGTAGCAGGAATTATATATGTTGGATTATATATGTTGGATTATATATGTTGGATTATATATGTTGGATTATATATGTTGGACAAGATATATTTCGTCGGATCCTGAAGGCAGACTGAAGGCGTGCGGATTGAGTTCAGCCGCGCTTTTTCCTCGGTAACCTGTCATACCGCATGAATTCGAGGTAATTATAAAAGTATGATAGAAAATAAAGCAGGTAGGCTGATCTCAAAGTAGTTAAGTCGTTTGGTAAAAAATGCGGGTGTGTATTTCAAATATGCAATTGTACGTAAAAAATCGTTTAATATCTGTAGTAAAATCAAATTCAGACATATCGTGGCGCAGCCGCACAAGCGTGTGACTGTAACCGACAGGTTCTGGGTTCGATCCTCAGTTATTTTCACTTTAAATATTTAGTGTTTCCTTTCTTCGCTCTGGTAATAAGGCAAAAGCGCGGCGTTGAGTTCCATCTTTCAACACGCAATGCCTCAAATTTGGCGGGAAGTGGGGAACGGAAGTGGAATGGAGTGTCTTAACACTAGGTTCCCAAGTTCCCTATGCCTACCCTGCCATGTGCGGGATACAGCGCGAAGCGAAATTTGAGAGAGTTTAAAATCAAATAATCCAAGAAATCACTTTATAAAGTATTGCTGAAGGTTTGTGTTGCTAATAAAAATTATAGACTAGACTCCGAGACACTATCGAGCCATCGAGTTATCGACCAGTCGTTTATTAACACTACTGTCCTCTCCTGCTACACAATGGCTTTTAGACATATGTATACAGACAAATATACATTAAATTAAAAATATATATTATAGAAGATCTTATTAGTTTTTTATTATCAGTAAAGTTTAAAAGCGAAAAGTTAAAAATATCGATGAATACGATATTTTTAAATTTTTGCATCATTAGCGTAATAATGAAGGGTAAGGTTTTTTAAGTGATTTTTGTAATACGATTTTGAAAGAATTATGCGGGTAGACACAACTGTGACGAGACTTAATATTGTTAATTGATAGTTATTTTTTTTATTTTAAAATAAAAAGTGTATTAAAACCAAGATATCTGTGCTAAGTTGATTATAACTAAGCTTTCTCACACACTTTCTGCTCTAAATAAATCTAAACAAGAAGAATAGAAACACCAGTTGAACAGCTTCTCAAAGTCTGGAGGAACTCTCCTCTATGTTTTCAACTCGAATTGGTCAATAAAAGAAAAAAATGTCTCGGCCATGTTCAAATGTCACCATAGCCAGTATAAAGGCCTTATTTGCCGATTTTTACACTTTAAAGGTTTTTTTTTTTTAAGTCAGTAAGTATACTGATATCACAGGTAGAACTTGTGGTACTTGGTATAGACCGTCCGGAGACACTGTCTAGACGAAAAGTTCTTCTGATGTAAGGTGTAAAGGAGGACAAATATGAAAAATTGATGCTTAAAGTCATGAGAACATTATCCGCCCAAATGAAGAAGTCTAATGTGGGGTCTGCAAATATTCAATATATTATATTGCAATAGATTAGGCGCAAAAAGGGACTCTGCTCGGCCTATACCCATTCAATTCACTAGCCTACAGCTCGCGCTAATTGACTTTTCCATTTTACTTTCATGACTTACTTTTTCTTTCATATAAGCTACGCCCTCCTCAGGAAGATAAAATATTTCTTCAACCTAAGTTTAGGCAATTGGATGTGTAACGCTTAAGTGGGGATGTAAGGAATATCGACTCACCCATAATGTCATCAACAAATATTGGCAATATAGTAAACTCTTTAACTATAGAACTGATTAGAATTTATGACAAATATGCCCCTGTGAGACCAGTTTTCAATGAAGCATGCGCCTGCTCTTTGGTTAACACCATTGATTATAAAAAAGATGGGTATACGTGATAGAGCTTAAACTAAAAACAAAAAATATCTTAGCCAAGACAACCTAGCTGCATACAAAAAATTGCGAAACATTTGCAACAGAATGCGTGGGGAGCGCCGATATATTCATACTACTGTTCAAAATCTATGAAAAGCGCGAGTGTGGAGTTTTCTAGAGTCGTTTGGAGTAGGCAATAGTATGCATACTCAATCAATATCATTGGATCTCCATGACTTAAATTCTTTTTTTTACCACTCTACTATTAAATTTAAGCAGTGAAGCTAAGTCGGCTACACTTACATCTCTCTTTTCTAGCCTACCAGAGCCAGCTTCTTTTTCTTTTTAAACTGTAACCAAATTAGATTTCAGGAAGTATATCAAATCCATAACTACTATAGCCTTTGGAGCTGACTATATGAGTCTTGACATGATCCTCCCCGTGTGGGAATACATTGTACCAGTGGTCACTCACATCATAAACTTCTCACTGACACGAAATATTTTTCATAAAAACATCTAATCCCACCAGTGTCACCGATTATTGTCTAATATCTATTCTTTCTATCCTATCCAAGGTCCTTGAATCCACCGTAAAAAATCAACTTTACTCTTTCTTCTCCTTCAATAATCTGTTGTGTCCATGTTTTCTGTCATTTTCACAGCATGGTTAATACCCTGCTGAATATCACGGAGGACATTCGTGTGCTTCCTCTGCTTTAAGCTGGTTTCAATCTTACCTCTTCGGTCGTCATCAATGATGTCACATCGACGTGGTTAGATATCACCTCAGCGTTCCTCAAGGCAGCGTTCTTTCACCTCTTCTATTTTCTGTTTTTATAATTGATATATCAAAAGTCATTTCTCCTCCCTACCTTATCTGTATGCGGATGATTTGTAGTTATACCACCATTGCAATTTAAACGTTGCTTGAGGTTTAAAAATAGCTTGAGGCTAACGTAGCCTTAAAAAATCTAGCTGCTATTCAGACTTGGGCGAAATCTTCGCACCTTTTGTGATCCAAAGTAAATCAAAGACTCTTATCATTGGCACTATTATCACTAGCTTAGATGTAAAATAAACTGGAATTCTAAAACACTGAAGCTATTCTATTCGGAAGTAGAAATCGCAAACTGTGACGAAGTAAAAAAATTGGGCCTTTTGATAGTACCATGTTTTGAGTACCGCATATTAATGACTTAACCAAACGTATGCTTTTCTCTTTTTGTTCTATTAAGCGGCTCCAATACTACCTTCCTTATAAAACCAAAATTATGCTTGTACAATTACTTCTCTTACCTATTCTCGACTATGCCGATGTTTGTTATTTGGATGCGACCGAGGAGCCACTTAATAAATTAGAGCGGCTCTAAAATCTCTAAATATGCTTTGTTTACGGTTTGCGTATGTTTGACCACGTCTCCCAATTTCGAGCACAGCTTAATTGGCTCTCTATCCGACTTCGCCTAGATATGCACATTCTCTCCTCCATTACCTGAATGTCATACCGTCGCTTGACGTACCGAGAAGTAACACGGAATTCCTTCAAAACTCCTTCTCTATATATATATATATATATATATATATATATATATATATATATATATATATATATATATATATATATATGTGCCTTATGCTCGTACTGGGTCATTCAGTGCTCCACGTTAAGCCGTGGAGTACTGTTTCGCTCGGCTGATGATATAATTTTCTTCGAGGCTAAATTAACTTTGTTTTTCGAATGATCTTGATACTTGTAGCCATTTAAAACGACCTAATATGCGCATTTACAGAAAAAAAATTGTTTACATAACGTATGTTATAAACGTATACGTTTGTAATTTTTATCTTTATAAGTATTTTTCTTTTCAAAATTAACACTTTTAAATTAGTAAAAATATTTAATAAGTAGCATTGTCTATTGTCAAAGATCATTCTATTTAATTATGCGGAAAGTTGTTAAAATCTCCCTTCAGATATGCTAACAGCGTAAATAAGTTGTACGACGCCTATAAGAATTTCTACGTAACTTTATGAGGACGTATGGCTTAGTGGTCAGAGCACTTGGACGGTTTGGCGTTGTCTGCAGAGAAACTTCTTAGTTTTTGATTATTTTTAAATTTTTAGGATTTAAATTTACAAGCCTTGCAATACAATCAGTAGCCATCAACACAGTATTTATCTATTGATTTTAAAGATTACAAAACTATTTCCATTTTCAAATATAAATTTAAAACGACATTGTAGAAATATGTATTAGAGGGCAGTTAATATATACATACGTATATGGATACTGTCACTATATGCATAACTAAAACATCTCGTTTGAATTTTACTAATTAGTATAGAATACACGAGTAACATAAAATTAACGATAATTAAATAAAAATTTTGACTTATTATTCAAGTGATTATGTATTGTGGATTGTTTTACTATTTTTAAAGTGTTATTCCACACTTAGCAAAGAATGGATATTGTGGATTTTTTTTTAGGTTCACGCTGTATCCCGCTCAAGGCAGGGTAGGCAGAGGGAACCCGGGAACCTAGTGTTAAGACGCTCCATTCCACTTCCGTTCCCTACTATCCGTCGAATTTTTGGTATTGCGTGTTGAGTGGCGGAACTAAACGCCGCGCTTTGCCTTATTACCAGAACGAAGAAACGAAACATTAAATATATAATTTGAAAATATCAAATATTTCATTTCCTCGACTGGGGATCGAACCCAGAACCTGTCGGTTACAGTCACACGCTTGTGCCGCTGCGCCACGACACGCCTCATTGTATTGTGGTGGGCCTCAAAATAGTAGAGTGAATAAAACAAACGCGTTTCCAGTCAAGAGCCTCTCCAATTTATAATTATTACAACAATAACTAAATGTGAAGTCATAAAGTACTTTACACGGGATAAAATGTCGAGAGATTTAAAAGATAATGTGATTAGAAAACTTATATGTGAAAAGTGAAAGACAACGTGTGTTGTGTCTAACGAGTCTTTTTTCTATTATAGCCAACATTTTTTTTAGCTTCACCCCGTTTTCCATACTCAGCAGGGTGGATGTAGGGAACCTATGGTACTAACTTGGGATAAGTCACTCCGTTCCTATTAAGACACTACCGTACCCGCTTTCTAAGGATTTCGTGAGCACAAACATTTTTATTTGTTATTTATTTGTTGTGTTCTATTATATACAGCATTTTTTTTAGCTTCACCCCGTTTCCCATACTTAGCCGGGTAGATGTAGGGAACCTATTGTACTAACTTGGGATAAGTCACTCCGTTCCCATTAAGATACAACCGTGCCCGCTTTCCGACTAATTATTGAGTATAAACATTTTGTTATTTGTTTTCATTTATGTTAGTAGTAGGATTCTATAAGGGGTGGGGGGATTTCTTAATGTGTACATATATTACTTTACATGTAAAGTTTCAATATATTAAATGTTTTTTACTGTTATTAGAGAGTTAATCCACACTTAGAAAAAAAATATTTTTATATATTTTCTAAATAATATAAGTGCCCTAAGATATAACAATTTTGTTTTACGTAATCTGAATTATCAAACTGATCGCTTAACGAATGTATTAGGTCCTATTTCCATTGCATTCTATGTTGGTTTTTAGTTCGGCAGTGTGTTTTCTGTCAGTGACTTAGTTACTAAAGAATTTTATAAATAAATATTGATCAATATTTGACCATCAAAGTTATTGAAGCTTGGTTATTTCTCGTAAGAATCTACTTTCAGGAGAAATATTTGATCTCAAAACAGTTTATGAGACATTGCAATATAAATAACAAATTGATGAATATCATTTTAAATATATATGACATAATTTTACCACACGTGTAAAGCCGCAGATTTGACATAAGCACAAATAATTTACTCACCGTTCTGAACATGGTGGGAACATCAAAGTAGCCCTGAGGCGAGTCGACAGCTACA
>DWMZ01000704.1:0-20152 GCA_018249855.1 Eueides tales michaeli
AAAAATATGTTAGCTGTGCAGTAATTGAATCTATGTTATCTTTATTATTAATTGTTTATTTTTTCTTCTATTTTTTCAAGTGGTATCCTGCACATAGTAGGATAGACAGAGGGAAGTGTTAAGACACACCATACCGTAACCCACTTTCCGCTGAACTTGCAGCATAGCATGTGAAGTACGTTACTCAATGCCGCGCTTCTGACATCACAGCAAATAAATGTAAGTAGTAAATATTACATTGGAAAATAATAAATATTTAATATTTAAACTCATATATTGCATTTGAAATTTTTAATGGGTAGAATAGTAAGTGACGGTACGTACTGATTTGAACCCGCGCATCTATGAAACCGTCCAAGCGCTCTGACCACTAAGCCATTCGTTCTCACCGAGCTCCGTCGAAATTTTTATACGCTTATTACAACTTATCTATGTTGATAGCAAATTTTTATACGTTTTTAAATTTAGTATTTTTCTTTCCTAAGTGTGGAATAACATTTTAAAAATAAAAAAAATATTCAATGCTATTCTGTTTTGGAAAGGTTAATGAAATCAATTCATCAATCTGTATGAGAATCGAACCTATAAACATCACTCTTACAATCACTGACCCAATATCCTACCAATTCAATTGTCATAAATGTAAACAAACAGTAAGTTTAATTCCAAATGTATATCATATGAAGTTTTATATAAAAGTTTGAACAAAATATAAAGCCTCTTGGATATCGTCCAAGCTCTGTAGTCAATTAAGCTATACTTACGTTTCACATTCAGTCACGTAGGAATGTCTGTATATTTGTTTTATTTATTTTCAACACATAACATAAAATAATCTTTGTATGTGACGGCTATAAAAGAAACTATGTTTTAATTAACACTAGAGACCGAAATGTGACTTCGCCCGTTGAAACTTTTTATATAAGTATTATATATAAGTATTATATATAGTATAAGAGAATGTAATATACGAGTATGAGATCAGTTACTGAAACTTTATATTTGAATCCATTTTGTATTTTTTGTATGATTCACTTTTACGACATTCTTAACCACAATTTTTCACATTTTATTTGCAGGTTAGGCAGAGGTAACTTGGTATCAAAAACGAAACACTGTTAAAGTAAATACTGAGTAGTGTATAGCCATATCACAAAACTTTCTAGCGTTAACACTTAACGATTTATGGTTTCTATCAATAATGTTCGATTTCGCTAAATTGGGTTATAATCTACCATCGTAGTACAAAATTAACCTTCTTGTTTTTCTTATTAAACAGCAATCCAACATCTTCAGAAAAAATTGGATGTTATATACATGAAAATGGAAAATATGTTCCAAAACTCAATCGATTATACATCTTACAACATACCATATAGTTTATACCTCATCAATTATGATTTGATTGATTATACATTTAATCAATTACAGATAATTTTCAATATTTGGCAAATATAGCCGATATATATTTAAATTTAAAAAAATACACTGTATTTCCTACATAGCAATGTAGGCAAAGAGAGCCTGGGAACTTAGTGTTAAAATACTCCGTTCCCATTAGGGCACTTCCTATCCCCACTTTCTGTAGAATTCTAGGTGCATTGCTCGTTAATAGGCGAAAGTCAATCCCCCCGAGGGGAATGGAACTCACAATTGTCGCGCTTACAATCGTGTGATGACCATAGCCCGGCAAAAATAGTTATGTAAAAAATAGAAACAAAATTGCCATTTCTTATATTGCTTCAAAAGAATCAAATGTATTTGTATTTTCATCTATAATTAAGCAAAACTAACTAGAATTTATACAGAAACATATTTAAAAATAATCTATAATGTTGTATGAAGTATTCTTTAAAAAAGAAAACAATTTGAAATAAAATATCGTTGTATGTATATGGATCGAGAAGGCCAACATTGATTCGACTTACCCTTGACCTATCTCTTATACGGCAGACAATCATTTCTACATACGAATATACGTACCTTGCACAGAGATTTTTTAGCTTACGTTAGTTCTACACATAGCAGAGTAGATAAAAGGAACCTGGGAACCTAATGCTATGACATTTCATTCCTTATTTGCCGATTTTTTTTTCATTGCTTATTGAGTGGTGAAACTCAACGCCACATTTTGCCTTGCCAACGAAGAAATAAAAATATTAAATTTTTAATTTCCTCAAGTGGAGATCGAACCAACTTGTCACCTTTACAGTCACACACTCGTGCACATGCGCCATGACAGGCCACTGCGTCAGGCTTAGGATAGACAAATTCATAATTATAATATAACCCTTAATTTTTCACCTCAGTCTAGGTATATCTAACTGTAAACGTGATCGTAAGGTTGATTGACGCGATTGCGGAGTTAAGTTACGAGTATAAATTTCTGATAACAGACAATATGCCGTCTTGGCGCAGGAACATAAGTGTGTGATTGTAAGCACGACGGTTATAGGTTCGATTTTGGCTTAGGGTAAAGAAATATTTAATATTTTATTTTCCTCTCTCTGGTAACAAAAAACGTGACGTCGAGTTTCGCAATTTAACGCATATTTAACTTTATTAATGTATTCAGCGGAAAGTGAATGGCAGAATGGACTCTTAACACAAGGTTCCCAAGTTCCCTCTACCTAACCCACTATCCGAGAAGTTAAGACACTATTCCACTACACTATACCTACCACACAATTCTCGACAGTGCGTAGTGGCGAAATTAACTAAATCAATATAATATTTATGTAGACACCTCCACCGAGATAACTTCTATGAATATCTATATCCATATAATGAAGCTAAAGAGTTTTGTTTGTTTAAACACACTAATCTCAGTAAGTACAGATTCGAATTATATTTATATTTCTATGGGATAGTCTTCTAATGGGGGAACTCGTTATTTGTCTCTTCTGGAACTTAGCTTCGCTTCGTTTCGCGGGTGAAGCTACGATAACGACTGGTATTTTTACTAATTTTAAAGTGTTAATCCATACTTAATATTAATTATTCGAAGGAATTATCTTTAGTTAGTAGAAATTTGTTAAAATCTCCCTAGAAAAAAACTAACAACATAAAGAAATTGTAATAAACGTACAAGAATTTCGACGTAGCTTGATGATCGTATGGTTTAGTGGTCAAAGCACTTGGGCGATTACTAAAAGTAAATCAGTCCCCCGCGTGGATTCAAATGTCGCTACATCCAGTATACGTTTTCTGAATAATTAACGACTAGTATGTTATACAATTCATAACTCGTATCTTATACGACATCAATTTAATTCGAATAATAATCGGTATCCATTTAAGCGTTAAATCGATATATAATCGTTTTATTTATACAGCCCCGGTCGGGCAGTCAGCTAAACGACAGAAAGTTAGATAAATCGCAACAGCAACTATTGTGTGTACGATAAATTACACATTTTTTTGGCTCGCGGCGCGCTCACTGGTCGCCTACAAGCGTGGAGATGCGATTTACAGTTATACGTTATATCTATAGTCGGAACGCTAATCCTAGCATAAACTGAGACAAATACCATGTAGAAATATAGAAGAAATTTTTTTTCTTTTCACGCTGTATCACGTATATTAACAAGTTGATAAAAAAATATAGTGCTAAGACACTCCCTTGCCTCCTTTTCGGAGACATTGCGTGGTGTGATTAAATTTTAACTGTCCCTGGAAATGGACTGGAAACTGATACGATTATCATATTAATAAACACATTTTGTGCTACTTCACCATGTCGGCCATTTGTCTTTTATATATTTTGTTTAATTTAAGGCCTATCGTGGCGCAGGGGCACAAACGTGTGACAATAAACGACAGGTTGTTTGTTCGAATCCCAACTGCAGAAATGAAATATTTAATACTTACAAATTAGATATTTTCATTTCTTCGCTCTGGTAACAAGGCAAAACGCGACGTTGAGTTTCGCCACTCAACACGAAATGAATCAAATTCGGCGGAGAGGAGAGAACTTTCAAGTCTTACTTGTCTTATTTCTTTGTTTTAAAGAGAGGACAAAGAGCAGTGTTGAGTTCCGCCACTAAACTCGCCGTGTTACATAAAGTTCGGGACGGAGTGCTTCCACTGTAAAATTTCTCTTAACCTGCTACGCGAGAAAATATGTGCTATTGCTTATTAAGATATTCTTATAAGATTAATAATAAATACCATATTTTTTTTCTAAAACGCTACAAAATTGAAAAAAACGTGCCAATCGTATCGATTTCAAAAGTCGCATTGTATAAATACCCTCAAACACAAAATAGTCGTTTCCCGCCCGCGGCTTGGCAACCTCTACATATTTGATCGCTCGGTAATCGACACTGAATCATGTACGAGTATTGTTTTGTTTGCTGTTTATTTTGCGTTTTCTATTCAAATTTTAATTATGTTAATGTGAATACACAATTGAGGTCTGTCGTGGTGCAGAGGCACAAGCGTGTGACTGTAAAAGTGACAGGTTTTGGGTTCGATCCCCGCTTCATTTCAATTCATTTCAATTTATTTAATTTCTTTATTTGAAACAAAAGAAAATTATGGCAGACTCTGTCTTGTAGAGACAAGAAATGAAAAAATTAAATATTTAATTTGAAAATATTAATTAGTTAATTTTCTCGAGTGATTATCGAACCCACAACTTGTCCCATTTACAGTTATGCTTGTGCCCCTTCCCATTCGGAATTTTCAGTGCCCCAACATTCCAATTAAACAGAGTGATCTGCCACTCGATTGTATTATGTATAATTTCAAAGGAAGCTGTTCTATTAACGCATTTTGGCAGAATATCTAACGCTCTTAGCCTTTATTGGTTTGAAACATTTTTCTCATACAATGTGAAAGTTTCACGAGAATAGAAAACTTTACAGCTCTACTTTACCCAATATTTAATGTTTTCCAAACTTGACAGTCGTTTAAATTACAGAATCTAGGTCATTGGTCTTAAATATGCAGAAAACATTATTGTGAAACTGTCGTCGCACAGTGAACACAACTGTAAATTGTGACTGAACTTGGGTGATTGTGGGTTCAATCCCCATTCGAGGCAATTAAATATTTAATATTGTCATTTCCCTCTGATAACGAAGCAAAGTGTGACGTTAAGATTTATCACTCAATGCCTTCAGAATGAGCCGAAAAGTTGGGTATGGCAGAATATTAATGAGAACGAAATATCCTACATTAGGTTCCCAAATTTCCTCTGCCTATACTGCCATATGAGAGATACAGCGTAAAGCTAAAAATAAAAAAAATACAACTTAAGGTCCATAGACGGGAACCGATCTGAGCCTCTTATAATATTAACGGTATTAGAAACGAGCGAGACGATACCGAAAAGCTGACTTTATGACTTAATATTTAAAACCACTTTACATATTTGCGTATTTTAACAGAAAGTTAAAATTATTTAAAGATGTCATGGATCGATGGAAAAGTGAACTATGAATATACAATACCTATCAGTTAAATGTCTATTGGTGTAAATGATGGAAAATGATAATAATAAAAAAATAGCACAAATTCGGATATAAAGCCAAGAAGCCTTAAAATTAGATTGTAAATAGCAAAAGGTTACTTTCCGCCGGATTTGAGGCATTGCGTTTCAAATGGCGGAACCCAACACAGCAATTATTAGACATATTTCATTTATTAGAGACCGAGGCGAGACCGAACCCACTATCTGTTACGTTTTGCTTTTTCCTAACATATATGAAAAATATTAACGATAACTCTCAAAAATTTTAAAATTTAAGTATAAAATTAATGTCACATAAAAGGTAAACCGGTTTACTTATTCCACATTTAATATTTTTACACACATAACAATTTTTTATAAGGGTTGTATCACATTATACTTTAAGGTCACATCCCTAACATAAAGCTCGACTGAGCTTTAACTAATTCACGTGAAAGCTTCCATCTGATAGCCTCTTTAATATCTTACAAGTATGGGAGATAAAATCTCGACTTCTAACATTACTGTGTATGTTTATGTTGTATTATACCTTAATACAACTTGAGACCGGTTGTGGCACAGAGGCACAAGCGTAACACTGAAAAGATGTAGGTTCGATGTGCATACGAGGCAATCGACATTTAATATTTTTATTTCTTCGGTCTGTTAATAAGGCAAAACGCAGCGTAGAACTCCGCCATTCAACACACAGGACTCGAAATTGGCGGACAATAGGTAAATGTGTGTTTTAATGAGAATGGAGTGTCTTAACATTGGATTCCGAGATTTCCAGGACTAACAGATGCTTCGATGTGCGGAAAACAGCGTTAAGTAAAAAAAAATCTTGTCACCTGTATTAATAATACTAGTTAAAATTTAAAAAAAAGCCCTACAGAGATTTTGCTATATTGGATTCAAATCTAAAATAATCGGTTTTTTATAGATTTTTGCATTTTAAAATAAGAAAAACGAGAACAGTTTTGATCCTTTCGTCTATATTATGTCCAAGTGTCACGACTTTTTACCTCTAGATCGTGCTGTCAATAAAAAATTAAATTTAATACAATTTAATGTCAAACGACATTACACTCAGTTTCTTATTCTAAGCTCAATCATCAAGACATTGGAGAGCGGAACTCGACGCCGTAGTTAACGTTGTACTATTCGAACCATGTACTAGTGAGCATCATTTAATGCAACTCAAAATATACTTTGTCTTATTGCCACTGCGCCAAGACGGCCCAAATACCTCGTTTATTTGAAAATACTTATTATTTATTTATATGTATCCGAGTACAACATTAATAAACTGTGGCTTAAATCGGATGATAATTATTTTAAGTGATAACGTCATAAGAAAATATTACTGAAAAATTGTATATTTCATGAATTAAAATTAATTGATTTTTTATCACTGAACTTTAAATATTTTCAATAACTTATATCAATTTTTTCTATAAGTATATATTTTTTCAGCTCTACACTATTTCCCGCTCATGGAGGGTTGGTAGAGAAAGCTTGGGAACCTAGTATTAAGGGAAACCGTTCCCATTAAGATACTTACCCTACTTTCATCGAACACGTGTCAACACCTTTTAAGTATTTTTGTTATACTTTAAGAAAACAGATTAATGACATACTTAAAATAAATGTAATAATTACAATACCAACTTTTGAGCCAATTACGCATCCCTATTGTTTGTTCCATGCTCTCGCTCGCACGCTCCGATCAGGCGAAACGTGACAATGTGTTATACTTATTCGTACGTAAAGACGTTTTTACTTCAAAAATCTTGTTACATTACTTACAATTCTGCAAGAAATTAATTTAAAATTGTATAAGTATTAAAAATTCAAAGTAATGCTTTGCATTTCACCGTTTATTAAGAAACATCTGCATACCAAATGAAAAATGATATTATTTAAAGAAATAGATGAAAAGTACGGCATATTTGTCTATGGAATACATTAATATAAATTTTACAAATTAATCTCCTTTTGAATGAAGAATATCTTCTTTAATTTACTACTGATCCCTCATTTCCGCTCAACTTTTTAAGACATTTTATGCTCAACGGTGGAACTCAACGCCGCGCTTTGCTTATACTACTAGTAACAATTCTTTCCCCCAAGTTACCTCTGCCTACCCCGCCATTTACGGGTTTCAGCGTGAAGCTAATTAATCTACCTTATTTTATAAAATATATACACACTTTACAATTGCTAAAATACTACACTAACTTTTAGATTGAATAGTAGTATGAATAATGTAGTTGTAACCACCACCTAACTGATGTCTGTCAACCGTAAATGGCTATGTCCCAAAGCGCAGAGAAACTGCACACCAATGTTAAGCTTTTCTCGAAATAACGTTTATCCGATACCGCAATAATTGTAGTAATTATGTATATGTTTAGAATTTAGTGTATAGACCGGCGGTCTGATTGTAAACGCGACGGGTTCTGGGTTCGATTCTTACGGGAGAACGAATTATTTTCATCTCTCTGCTTCGGTCACAAGACAATCGTCGACATTAAGTTCTGCCACTGTCTTAGTTAGGGCAAAAAGTGGGGAGCAGCTGACTTAGCACTATGTTCCTTCTGCTATGTGTCTACAGAGTAAATAAAAAAAACGCTTTTTACCAAGCTTTTTTTTTTCTTTTCTAGAAACTAAACTTATAATAAATCTGTAACTGATCACTGTCTGTAGATGGAAGATGCCGTTTTCACTATTGTATTTGACAACCTTATTACCATTTAGTGTTTGTTTTATTTCAATCAATTAGTAAATGATAAAGTCATGTTAATTTAAAATATTAAGGTAAAACTTTTACAAAATTTGTATTAATTTAGCGGAAATTTTAATTTTCAATTTATAGATATTGCCTTAAAAGTGGTAATATTATTAGTACACAAAAGTGAATGAAATTATTAAATAAAATAAATTAATACAAGCAGACGAAGCCGTGAACAGATCGCTAGTAAGTTATGTAATTCTAAGCATAAAACTATTAAATAAAAAATAAGTAATACATATTTTAAAACACGTAGCTGTATTTAATATCAAATATCAATTCTATAATACAGTGAGGCTTGTCATGGCGCAGCTTTGCCTTGTGACCAGAGCGAAGAAAAAAAATATATATTTATCTATTTCGAGTGGGGATCAAACCCCTACGCTACGACAGGCCTCATAGGGCCTTTAAATATGACACAATTTCCGAATTATATTTCAACCCACGACTATCTAGTTACTTTCCATTTACACCACAACATCGTCAATTTAAGAGATAAAGATTAGAATCTTGACAAATTTAAGTGTCAGATAGAAATTAATCTGTCTTCTGAATTTAATGCTGGAGATATTGGAATAACATTACGCTTTCTCGAGTCAAATTTATACTGAAATTATATTATCGTTTATATTATTTTATATTTTATACTATTTTATTAAAAGATTTCCTATTTTTAAAAATATTTGAACACATATTAATTAATTATAATATCGAAAGGATACCTTTGTCATTGAAAATCTGAATAAGAGTAATTCTTAATTTCTTTCCTCCGTTCACGTAGATAAAGTACGGCGTTTAGTTTCGCCACTTAATACGCATGTTTCCAATTCGGATTACGAAAAGGACGGAACTTTCCATTTCATTACTATGTAGTATCCTCTTCTATATTAGCCTAAGAATCCGCTGCGAAAATTTACAGCTATAAATTTTTTTCAATTCTCTAGTATATTTTAATAGATTTTGTGATTATTAGGTACATATTTTTTAGTGAACCTGTTGGGTACAATCTACAGTTTATTAACAAAACCTTATAACCAAACATTCTGTTAAAGTTTATTTTGCCTTAAAATTTTGCAACCACGCTATAGTGAATTCAATATCTATGTATCAATAATAAAATATTGGTTTCATTAAAAATCAGACACCTGCATATTTTTGAAGCAGGATCTTGTAGTATATTAAGAAATATTTCTAAAGCAAATCTAGACTGTTGTAAGGAGATATTTTACATTATATCAGATAGAGTGATACATTACAAATGGCAGCTTATCAGTACTACGTAAATTTAGGGATCTCATAATATATCTCTTAAGAACTTTGATCTTAGATTTTGTCGGAGAAAAAATATTTTGAGGCTTGTCGTGGATCAGAGGCACAAGTATGTGACTTTAAACGACGTTGTGGGTTCGATCCCCATTCGAAGAAATCAAATATTTAATAGTTTTAATCCTTCGCTCTGTCAACAAGGCAAAGTACGGCGTTGTGTTCCGCCACTCAACTCGCAATGGATCAAATTCGGCGAAAAATGGGAAAAGGAACGGAGTGCCTTAAGACTAGCTTCTCATGTTCCCCTACCTACCTTGCCATATGCAGGATAAAGCGTGAAGTTGAAAAATTTGATATACTCGTAAAAGTAATACTTTGATTGTGAACGTAATGGGCGTAGGTTTAAATATCGCTTAATAAAATTAAGTGTTTATACTCTGGAGGAAGACAACACGTAGCGATGTGATTGGCCTTATATGCATTCTTGTTCGCTCTCGAGGTAAAGCACTGTATGTTATTTTACATTGTTACGTTGTATCTCGCATATTGCAGGATATACATAAAAACTATTGTGATGAAGTTTTGTTCTGAACGCATTACCGAATCAGTCAAAAGGAGAAATTCAACGCTAGGATATGTCTGGTTACCAGAACAAGGAACTTAAAATATCATATTTATGAGAGATAACCTTACCCACAAATGTTTTGTTTACAGTCAGCCGTAGCCGTTGCACTACAATGCCCTCTATATGTCATACTTCAATATAAAAACACGTAAACTACATAGAAACACAATGCATTTCACAACAGTAAAAGTATTTTATCCACTCAATAAGAGGGGGTTTCCCCCAAACGTAGCTTATTTCACGCTCTGAGCGAATTCGAGTCATAAAACTAGAATTTGTTCACAAAAGATATAAATTTTATTTTTCCACTGAAGCTGAATACTGTGGATCTCTGAATTTACGATTCTTTTTCATATTAAATTCGATATCACATGAGTATGTGTAATATAATATTGGTTTAGAAATGCTTAGGCTGACTCTTTTTATGATAATATATGCTTTATATTTAACACTAGTGCCCGCTCGCAACTTTGTTTGCCTGAGTTATAAAACATCGTTTTAATTAAACAGGATTTTCATGAAAGCCTCAAATGTCCCAAAAAATATGTATGACAAATTTCAGCGTTCTTCGCCGCGTTTTGGCCCTGCAATGTCGATCAGTCATACAGAAGATTTTATATATGGAGTATATTTTATCTGAGGCTGAGTCCGCATGATACAACAGAAGTATTTAATTATTATGCTGGACACATAGCACAATATAAGAGCTTTTCTCACATATATTCAGTTACATTGACATAAAACTGGGAGTAATATAGTTTACTGGCTGGGCTTTTCATAAAAAAAATGCTAATCTAACACAAAAAGATATTGTCAATTTAAGCCAGTGACTTTTGAATCGCGCTTTATAATACTAAGATTTTACTTATTTCTGTAGCTGACTGATTGCTTTCCTCGTGAAATGTACACCACAAAAAATTTCAAATAATACAAGTACAAAAAAATATATTTTTCAAAGCCAAAAATGTCAAAAAAGTTCTCTTTTTTATATTTGTATGTGTACTGAAGTAACATTTGGAACAGGAATTAAATTTCAAAATTAAAGTAGGCAGGCAGGCAGAAGAGACACAGTGCTAAGACACTAAGTGCTCTATAATAAAATTTCTAGAGAGACATGCGTCTTTATTGTTGAAACATCGCTGTGCCTTCTCATCTTTCTTGTGCGTACACAGAACCGTAACCTTAAGAGCTATTTTTAATTGCTTATAATAACGCGTATACAAGGTGAGATTTCCTATCACGTACTGTAATAGTTTGTTACTAATTTAGAAGTCTTATTCCACAAAATTTTTGAACGTAGCAGGATTTGAACACGCGCCTCTTGGAAACCGTCCAAGCGCTCTAACCAACTAAGCCATACGTTCTGGTGAACTTTGCGGAATAATTTTTATTAGACATTAAAATTAAGACAATAAAAAACATATATAATTTTTATTTTACATCAGATATAGATCTTGGACTTTCTTATATTTCTATTTAAGACCTTTACTTTACATTTATACAATTTAAGATTTAAAACTTTATTTTATTTTACTGTTGGGGAAATTTTAATGTGCATTGGAATAGCTTACAGTCAGACGGCAGAAATCAAAAATCTCAGAAAATGTTATTTTACCGTGTTTCAGCTTCACGTTGTATCTAAACATGGCAGAGAAGGCAGAGAGAACTTACTACATCTAGTGTTGAGACACTCCGTTCTGTTCTCTACTTTCCACGAATATTTAACTTAATCATTAATATTTGTTAAACATATATAATTATTAATATTTGTTAAGCATGGTATGTATTTTGATAACTCTCTAATCCAGGTGTGGCTGGCACACGTCCAGCTGATGATATCTTCTCTTATTTATGCACTTAGTTAGATATTTAAATGTGTTTCCATTGTATGACTGAGCTAATTAATAGATCAGAATGATAATTAGGCTCGAAGTCCTCGTGGCGCAAGGTCATATGAGTGTGAATGTAAGCACAATGGTCGTGGGGTTTTATTCCCAATCTGGGGTATGAAATAAAAAAAAATTAAGTAGAGTTCTGTAACTCGAAATGCAATGTCTCAAGATTTTTTATGTTTGCCACATGATGTCTTAATTTAAGACGTCTAAACCTGCGTCCAGAGTTACTTGGGCTTTTAAAATATTTTAAACGGAATTTGATGAGATTTGAGAGCAAATTCAGATTGTTTAATATAACATAATTTTATGTTTATTTCAAATATACATATTTAAAAAATGTTGACGTTACGTTATATACTCTACTCTACTGAGTTCACGTTGTATCCCGCACATAGAAAAGGGTAGAAAGAAGGAACTTGGGAATCTAGTGTTAAGACACTCCGTTCCATTATCCATTTTTCGCCGAATAATAGTGGAACTCAACGCCACCCTTTGCCTTGTTACCAGAGCGAAGGAATACAAATTATTAAATATTTCATTTCCTTGAGTGGGAATCAAACTCACTACCTGTAGTTTACAGCCACACGCTTATGCCGTTGCGCTACGACATACACTAAGCTAGAGCTACGTTATATAAGAACTATAAAATTAATTTCGAGCTTTACACATATTTCACTATACGCAGGTACAAGATGACAGCCTCATAAAATTGAAACAGCAGGAGGTTCTTTCATTAATACGCTTTAATCAAGTCAACTTGGAACTATGTAATAGCATACCAGGAAACTAAATTGCACAACTCCTAAAAATTGTTTTTTGATTGTTTTATCTTCACGCTGTATTCCACATATGGAGGTTAAGTTAAGTGTGGATGGAGGAAACTTGCGAACCTAGTGTTAAGACACTCCGTTCCGTTTCCCAATTTCCCAATTTGAGGCATGTTGAGTAATGGAACCTAACAACACGCTTTGCCACGTACCAGAGCAAAGAAATAAAAATATGAAATATTTAATTTCCTCCAGATTCCGCAACCTGTCAGGTCTACAAACGCACGCTTGTACACTTGACATAGAAAAACGTTATTTTGTGTAATATATTATAGTTTTGTGTTTCTGTGTTTTGCGCATATGAAGGTAGGCAAAGGGAACCTGGGCACCCATTATTAACACCCTCTATCCACATAAGAACACTACCGTTCTCCACTTTCCGCTAAATTCTAGAGGCATTGTGTGTTGGGTAGCAGAAGTCAACGTCAGAAATTTCATTATCAGAGCGAGGAAATGAAAATACTTTTTGTCTTTAGTGGGAATTGAACTCATAACCAGTCGCGTTTGCAGTTATGCGCCTGTGCCATGACTGACCTCAATATGTTAGATATTTTTATGTAATTTATATATGATGCTAAGGTCAATGGAAACGTACAACAACGGTTACTCAGGATTGCATTACCCAGCACTAAGTGATGAGAATTCAGATTAGCCTACACTGAGACTTAATTGCATTAACAATAATACATACAGTCATGTATGCTACAATTGGTCTGTGTATTGCGGTCACAGACTATATTATAGAGCCTGTCGGGTACAGAGGCACAAGCGTGTGACTGTAAAAGTGACAGATTGTGGATTCAAGATTCAAATCCCACTCACGAAAATTAAATATTTAGTTATTTTATTTCTTCGCTCTAGTAACAGGGCAAAACGCGGCGTTAAATTCCGCCATTTAACAAGCTATGCCTCAATTTTGATGATATTCGAGGAATAGATGTGTCTTAATGGAAATGGAGTTCCTTTTGCCTATCCTATAAAGCGTGAAGAAAAAAAAGTAATGTCATTAACAAGTTATACTAATTACCTACAATATTAGTTACATACATATGTACATATGCTATACAGAATTGCGACTCTAATTTACATGTAGAGTCCTTCGCCCGATAATGCTCGCCTTGAAAATTACTTGCAACCTACAGAAACCGTTACATAAATAGCTCTGTTTCAGTCTTAGAATGTAATGGATAAATAAATTTGGAGCTAAGCCGATTTTGAGTGAATTCAAATATTCACGTAGTTTCACCATTATATTTATTATTATAGTTACATAGCTGATACAATGGTTGTGGTGATTTCTAGTCAAGGTAATATTTTTTTAATCCCTTACTCTGGCGACAAGATAAAGCGTGGCGTTAAGTTCCGGCATATATTTGGCAACGTCTCGAAACTTGGCTGGAAGTTAAAAAATTAAGGGTCTTAACATACTGCTCTCCTCTATATAATATGAGATATAACGTAAAACTGGAAAACGTTTTCCAAATTTCGCACAATGTTCAAGACATTTCCGAATGTATATCGAACTCACAACCATTGCAATTGCAATCAGTTGTGTTACTGTGTCACGATGAGCTTTAGACAATACAGCGTAAAGTAGAAAGAAATAAAAAAATCCCCTCCAATGTAATTTGAACCCACAAGCATTTACGAAAACGTAACTAAACTCCGCCATCGCTATCTTAAGGAAAATTGCAAAAAAGTGTATTATTTCAATAGGATTTCCTTTATATGTTTTCATAGAACGACAAGGACATACATAACCGGATGACAATTTTCTTTGTAAAACGACACAGGCAGTTTGCCCCTTCCTCAGTTTATTATGACAAAAGCGTTTTGTATATATCTAAACTTATAAGTAAATATTATGGCATAGCAGATTAGTTTTAACGAGTCTATTATGTATATAACGTTACTTTTTTATTCGCTGCTTCATATGGCAGAGTACGCAGAGCGTAGTTAGGAACCTAGTGTTAGTAGCACTCTGTTCTATTTCCCAATTTTCTGGAAGTTTTAGTGTTGAGTGTCTTTTTCTCAATAGCAATTTCATATAATTGATTTGAAAGTAAATATTTTCTCTAATAATAAAAAATATTTATAGATAACTTGCTGGACGTGGAAAATTGAACAATTTGTGTCTGTTTCTTGCAAAATCGCGTAAATCAAGATTAAGCTCTTTTATAAAAGTTTTGTATAACAAAATATAAAACCTTTTGTGCCTTAAATAACGTTTATTATTGAAATGAATTTAAGTGGTTCTTACAATAAATAAATGGGATAAAAGATGTATGTGTTCTTTCTTTCTTTCTTTTAATCTGTTGAAATTTTATTGCTCTTTGTAACAAATTTAGTGCGTTATTATTTCATTTTGAATTTGCTGTTCAATTTCTGAATAAAATAATAAATTATGATACAATTGGAATATGTTTTATTGTTCAAGCAAGGATTATGGGTTTTATTTGCATTCACAGGAATTAGCCGTGTGATTCCGGCTTAGAATAGGATCACCCTGGCACTGACGGTGTCGTAAGAGGCGACTAAAGTACGAGTGGAAGAGTCACGTTGTTAGCAATGGCAACACGCATGGGCAGACTCGACCGGATTGTTACGAACCCCGGCGTTTAAAACCAGCGTGAAGGTGCCCATCCACCTTACAGACCGTCAACGCTCCTGAAGCTCTGGTGCTACACTGGGCCGTGGGTGGCGGTGATCACTTACCATTAGGTGACCCGCACGCTCGTTTGCCGTTTCTTTTCCATAAAAAAAAAGAAAAAAAATGTTTCCAATTTGCCAGTGATAAAGCCTGTTTTTGTATCTTCATAGATGATAGTACTTTTGTGCATACTTTGAAGCAAACATGGGATATTTCTATTTATACAAGTAATATAAACTTAACACGAATCTTCTAGACTAATAATTTCAATTGAAAATTTCTTATGAGATCGATGGTCCGCTATTAGGGAAAGTCTAAAAGCTATAATATTTCACATCACTCAATGATGAATTGGAAATACTTAATCTTAAGTACCTAAAACTTAAGATTAAATATTTCCAATTCATCATTCGGGCGAGGCCTTAAAACATGTGATGTTATACATGACTTTTGGGAATAACTCTATGAAACCACGCAGTCGAAGCCGCATATTAAAGATAATTAATTGCAAAGAATAAAAAAGCAAAAAAAAACATTTAAAAAAATTTACAAGCATCTTTGTTTAAAACCTAACCACTCCATGACACTTTTAGATGAGCTTTCACTTCACACAACACGTCTACTTAAGTTCAATTAAATACGTCAAAGGTAATATTTTCAACTTGCCTCGTGCCCGTTCTAATTAACTAAAAACTGTTGACATGTTAAACTCATTACTTGTTTACGTCTATTTAGGTTAGTCCTATGAAATTTACTTAGGTCAAGTGCAGTCTTATCAGAGTTGCCTAAATAAAAGGTATATAATATAAATAATTTCCTGGATACTTCGCTCGCCAGCTTTTGTTTGGTGTAATTATATAAAAACCTTTACATGATAAGCGTTTATTTTTTTTTAATATTATAGATATACGAAAGTGTTCTCATACACACTTCTATATAAATTATATTAAAATAATTAATACTACAATGTGTCCTACACATATTCTATTCAAAAAGGCGCGAATCTTATATATTAAGAAAAATTAGTTGTTTTTTTTCGTTATTCAAATACTAAAAAAAAATAAATAAGGAACTACAAAATTATGTTCCCCTAATTCAAATAAAAACAATAAAAATGAACATGCTGCTATTAGTTTATGCTCCCAACAAGTTTAAATTACACGGTGGGCGTGTTTAAAAGAATTAATAAATGGTTACATTTAACGATATTCTGACTGCGAAGTACCAGAACTCACGAGTATATGACACATATATTTGATGTATCATATGAAATACTGTAAATGTTTTATAATTAATTGTTTCATTATTACATGTCTTTTATTTTAGGGAGAAAAGTTTAAAGTGGTAAGTCAGCCTGTCGTGGCGCGGTGGTACAAGCGTGTGACTGTGGACGCGACAGGTTGTGCGTTCGATCTCCATGGAGAAATGAAATATTAAATATTATTATTTCCTCACTCTAGTAACGAGAAAAAAACACGACGCCGTCTATACACGCAATGGCTCCGGAATCCGGCAGAAAGTTCGGAGTGAAAGTGTCTTAATAAGAACGGAGTGTTTCAACACCAGTTACTTCTTCAGGAGAAAAGTTAAAAATTGTAGCTTCGTCAGCGATTGTTTTGTAATTATTTAAGTAGAATCATTCAAATTAATGTCAAACTTTGAGTGGCGGAACTCAACGCCTCGCTTTTGCCTAGATGCCAAGAGTATTATTATATTGTAAACCCATTAAAAATGAAGAATGTGATAGTATAGTAAAAAGAAACAAAAGATGTGTATAATATTTGTTATTATATATAAAATAGGAATAAAAAACTAACGACCCATAAAATTACTACGTCATCTTCCTAAGCTGTTTATATGATTTTGATAAAATAAAACTAAGAGCCACCGTACCAAAAAAACTTATCAAATCAATTTACTAGTTCAGGAGCTACATTGCCACAAGCAAACACACAGAAAGACAAACAGGTCAATTTTAAACCCTCTTTTTCTGTCACGGATTAAAAAGTATTTTTGGTCCGATGAAAACAAAGTATATGATATTTGTAACGACAATATACCAATTTAGAATAAGGTCCTAAAATATATTTTTATATAAAAAGAATAAAGAAAAGAAAATTATCTTAAGTATATTAAGAATATTTTCGTATGTTTTTTATAGAAAAATCTATTTGGTTCCTCTCTAAAGAAGTTAAGGCGATTCATACAATGATATAGCGTTTTCTCTTTGTGTTATATAATAATATTATATAGCAAAGTCTCGCTATACAAATCCAATAAAACCTTGTTTTTCTGCCTTTGAGTGTTATCGAATGTCTCAATAAGCCTCTAAATTAGTTTAGCATTTTGGTTTTTCGGTCTGGAAATGATATTTGTAAGGTCGTTTACTGCGAAGAGAAATGATAGCGAATTTAAATTTGCTGGTTTGTTTTTTATTCACTTCACGCTGCGTCCCACTAATGGCCGGGTAGTCAGAGGAAACTTAGGAACCTAGTGTTAAAATACTCTATTCTGTTACCCAATTTCCGCCAAATTTTATGACGTCTTTCTTTTTATTTTTTGTATTATGTAAATAACTAAATTGTGTAAAATACAAGCCACGATAATATAAAGAAAAGAAAGTCCTGATTTTGAATCGCATGTTTATGTTTGTTTTAAATTATTTCACAATTGTTTGAACTGATTTGGAAGCAAGAATGTTTTTTGGTATACTTAAGAAAAGGTTTTGAGGCAGATCATCTACTCCAGAGTGGAGTAGATGATCTGCCTCGACTGCTGACCACGATCGTCAGACATGAGGGGCCGACGAGAGTGAAAGAGAGAGAGAGAGAGAGAGAGAGAGAGAGAGAGAGAGAGAGATACTGAAGAAATCGCTAGTAAGTGCTTATTTAAGCCATCAAATTCATAAACTCTAATCGTGGTTGGAAATTAAGACAAAAGCTATACACAACAAAAAATATAAAACATAACTTACAAAGTACGTTGAAATAAGCCGTGTTGAAATATAAATTTACAATTTGCTTTCTAAAAACAATTCTCGTCTCGTCATCGTTATATTTCTTTCCATCTTAAATGCAGATGTAGTTTTTATTAAAGAAAAAGAACGCTATGTCTAATTTAATATTCTTATTTTATAAATTTTTGAGTCGAGTTTCTCAAAATGTATTATAAATAGCGAGGTAAATTAAAATATTATGTTTCTTAATGCTTGTTATCTGTGGTCTGACTTGAATTATTATATGACTTATAAAATCAGTTTCTGGTACATTAAAAATTGCATGGTTCATAGTGTTGCAAACAAAACACACGGAACCTTACAAGGTCAGTTTGTAGTCCGTCTGTCAAATTCGTTTATCTCGAGATCACGTGGAAATATCAAGCTAAAATTAACATCAAATATTCTAGTCTACGGTCGGTTTTAAGTACCGAACATTTAAAGCATCATTATTGCTGCGTTTTCATGAATTTAGCTGCGTATTCAATTTCTTCTCGTGAAGAAAGTGGAAACGGAATGGAGTCACTAACGCTAAAGCTTCTCTCTGCCTACCCCACGCTGTGCGGCACACAGAGTTCAGCTAAAAGAAAAAAATATATACAAAACTAGTGCATACCCTCACAAATAACATCGTTAACTTTTGTAAGTACTTCTCATTGAAATACAATATTTCAATTTGTACGGAAACTAAGGCGAACACGTCTAAATCGCACTTGATAATTTTTAAATCTGAAATCAAATTTTACCTGCATTTCTTAGAGAAAAGCACACATAATTTATCATTTTCTTCCCATTACTAACCATACACTATATACGGTGTTCATATTTCTCAGAAAAGACAAAGAGACCCACGTCACGTCAAGCTTCTTTGTAGTCGCAAGCTACCAGAATAGAGATTATTTAATTGTTCATGACAAATAAAATAAGAAATACAGATATGTGTTTTACACATGAGAGAACATCGTAGGCTTATTCTGTGATATACATAAATTTTATTATAATACGTTTGTATGAGTGGATTTGAAGGTAATGGATTTAATTTCTATGAGAACTGCACGGAATGACTCTACTCTAGGTTCCCAAGTTCCCTCTGTCTACTCTGCTATTTGCGGGATATAGCGTGAAGCTGAGTGAGTGGGTGAGTCAGTTCTACAAGGATAACTATTAAAATATTTCCTCTACATTATGGCCTCATTATTATTTTTATTTCAATATCTCTCCGAATCAATCTATATAATGTAAATACTCAACTTGAGATAAAAATACGTTAAAATTTTCACTTTCATGGATTACGGCTTCAAAAATCCAGCAAACGGGGAGTTTTTGCACTATTTTCCAATCACATTCAAGCCAGACGTTTTTTAATCTAATTCTGCTTCGATTTATAACTTCCCGAATATCTTTGGTTTACTTTCGGTAATAAATCGTCCATAAAGAGATCATTGAGTGGAACATCTGCTAACCGTATATTCAATGGTTGTGGATTCAGGTCTATTTGAGAAAATAAATATTTTCATTCTTTTACTATTTTTAAAGTGTTATTCCACACTTAGGAAAGAAAAATACTAAATTTAAAAACGTATAAAAATTTGGACGAAGCAGGATTTGAACCTGCGCCTCTTGAAAACCGTTCAAGCGCTCTGAC